>JAJJWW010001149.1:0-28341 GCA_023531295.1 Papaver armeniacum | reverse complement strand
ACCACCACCAGATGCACGAGCAGTGTCGGCGAAGGAAAGGAAACATTTGTGATAGAAGTAGGAACAAAAGCTAAGAATTTGAACTATGACTCTATCGTCCATTCCTATCGCACCATCGAGGATTTTCATGACAACGTGCTTAGTAGAGTCTTCGCGAGAGATGCTAATGATAAGGAAATAATGATCCCGGCGAAACGACGCAGATTAGAAAAGTGGCGATTGAAGACTATTTCTTTCTCTGCAGATGAAGTACCAAAAGGAAGAGAAACACATGATAGCCGTTGGTTGTGAAACTAGAGATTAACCCGAAACCGGTCGATGGAGAAGATGATGAGGCGAAGCTTGTGGGCGATCAACCGAATTCTAATCGACACCGGAAGTTCGGTGAATATCCTCTTCTACCATACTTATAAGACGATGGGAGGAAAAGATGAGGATTTGATCCCTTCGACATACAAGATATATGGCTTTAATGGGCACTTTATGCAAACACAAACCGAAGGGAGAGGTTCACATGAGAATACCTCTACAAGGATTATCAACGATGTCTTATTCTGTGTGGTTGATGTGGGATCCCGTATAATGCACTAATTGGGAGGCCATGGCTTCATGAAATCTTGGGGTCGCCTCAACATACCATCAATGCATAAAATTTCCACACCCAAATGGCATTGGTATCATACAAGGAGATTGGAAGGAGTCGCAATGTGCCATGAGGTCGATATAGAAAGCTGCGAAGAAAGAAATGCCAAAAGAAAGGGTTGGAAGCAACATGTGAGAAATGAACAGAAAGGAAAAACTGATGGTAGATGCTATAGAAGTGAGGGCTGAACATACCATGCGCGAGGTGAATACTTAGAGACAGACCAATATTATAACAATGAGGAAGCAAAAGATATACGGAACAAAAGGCATAAGAAGTGAATAATCAATAACGACAGGATGCAAAGTAACAATTTGAAGTAATGATGTGCGAGAATCTCGCAGACCAAGAGTAAAATGAGAATACGACTAAGAAAGAAAAGTGAAATACAACAAGTGAAAACAGAATCGTGCGAATACTTCGCAAACAAATATCAACAAATGATGAAACATGAATGATTGAATGATTTAACAAATATAAATGCGCAAATGAATGGGACGAACCTTTATGGCGTACACCCTAGTTCGCGAATAACATTTCGTAAGAGGCAAATGTAAGACCTAAAGTGCGTCATATAAGGGGGTATCTCTCGCGCGTGGTTCGGGGGAAGGTTACACCGCTCTGAAGCCTGAACCATGAAAATTTAGGGCCCATGAAAGCCTATCCGGGAAGAGGTACCTTGGATTCCCAACTATATATGTAGTTATACTGGTTGGGCGACCGAGGGTCTCTTCTTAGGAGTCGGTGTATGCTCAAGGCGCCGAGTACACGGTTGAGCGAGTGCCGGGATGGATGAACCTACTGGCCATTCTTGGCAAGTCTTGGCATGCGTTGCACTCGCCCCAAGAAAACTCCACTTAGGTGCAGTCTCGTAACCATAAACCCTATAGGTATAAGGGATAAGAGATGCGAAAACAACTGGTTGTTGTTAAGACCGGATGGGAGGAGCTAGTCTTGTATGGCCGATGTTTCGCCTCCTTGAAGGGGCAACTGGGGAGATGATAAGGGCGACGCTCTCCATTAGGGGTGTCAAAGCAGACGCAAATGTCATGAGGCTTTGTTTTCGCAAGAAGACTTAGGCTTGTCATATTTGTGCAATGATCCTGGAGGGCAATAATACTAACGCGAGGGTAAGGCGAGATCAATGGGTCTTTACACGAAAGTGTACGGACGTCTGCCGATTTCGTCGCACGGCAGCAATGTCATGGGGCTTTATGTTCGCAAGGATATCTAGGCTTGTCATATTATCGCAACTAAAACATCCTGCCGAGAGGCAAAAATACTTTGAAAATGATAAGGCAAGATCAATGGGTCTTTACACGCAAGTGTAAAGACGTCTGCATTTTGTCGCCATAAAAGGTGGCGAGGAGGACCTCTAATTAGGGAGGTCTAACTCGGAAGACCACACAAAAATGATAAGACAGGGTCAATGAGCCATCACATGAAAATGTAAGGCGGTGCTGCGACCTTGTCGCCACAAAAAGAGATAGAATACTCAATTCATGAAGATACCATTGACTCCGTCGCGATAATACATTTCAATTAACAATAAGATTATTATCAAATACAAGAAGACAACTAAAATCTTCCATCGAAGATAAATAACGGAAGCAAGTATGGGAATGGAAAAGATGGAACATTGTTATTCATCTTCTGACGAAAGAGTTATACATCAATAATGTTAACCAATTATATTACAAGGAAGAACTACCAAAAAAAGGGGATTGAAGATTGAATTCATGGGGAAAAAATCCAAGAAATTCACTATAACAAAGATACTGACAATGTACGATATTACACGAACAAAAGAAAGCAAAAAGAATTACATCTTTGGTGATTCTTCTTCTTCATCCGATTCATCGATTTATTATTCTCATCGCTTAATTTTCTTCTTCGCCGGCTTCACTGCTCGAAACTTGAGAGAGGTAGATTCTGGAACCTTTTCAAAGCCGAGGATATGTATGCAAAGGGATGTTCTGGTGCTTACAAACATACTCCATGGCTCCATTGCAGCAAACGAATAATCATTATTAAAGTTCTCCACCGTTGTTTCAAATTGTTTCTTCAACCCGGAATACTTGTTATTACGAAGAGAGAGACTCTCGGCGAGTTGTTGTTTTCGCTTTGAGTTCTTCATTCTCGTGAAAATTCTCGGCGAGTTGTTCTTTCTCGATTCAAGCTCTCTAATTCTAACTGAAGCCTCTTCTCTCGGATTCTCGCAAATAAGTAACAACAAGTTAATAATTTACAAGCAATACTACGATAAGAAGTAGTAAGGTGTAATAAATAACCTTCTCTATCGTATATCATATCTTTAATCAAGGAAGTATGCTCAGGCGTGAAGACTAACATCAACACCTAGGTTATTCCCTGGCATTATCTAAAACTTTCGCAGCCCGGTGAATTCATCGTCACTATTTATAAAAAGGAGGGAACGAATTTGATCTTCTCGCTCACTAAGCAAGGAATTCTGGCGAAGCAATTCATCCCGTTCAATTTGTAGTTCAAGGAGAGATTTTTGAAATGTTGCTAATGCCTTTGCACCATTATTAGCAATGCGATCTTTATCATCTATAAGGTCACTAATTTTCTTCCTCAAAATTTTGATTTCTTTTATTGGATTCAAGAAACATTCGTTTAAATTGGTTGGCAGACACTTAAACCAGATCTATGTTCAATTTCTAAAAAGACGATATTTGTCCAAGAAGTTCATTTAATGAAAGGGAGTTAATTTTGTTTGATGAATTACTTAAAGAGTTGTTGAGGTGAGCGAGAAGAAGGTTATTATCCATAGGATCGGGAAATGTATGGAGAAGAATAGCCTCATCGGAGAGATTATATACATCTCAAAAGTAATAAGTTAGGTAGCAATAGGCGACCAATTAAATAAAAATAGTAAAAGGAGGTAAAATTTTATACCATAAAGTTGCTGATTAGCGTTTTGAAGAGTGGACACTTTCTCCTTTTGGGAGTCAAGCTCAGTATTTAACTTTTGAATTTTCTCGTCTTTATCGCGAGATGACGCAGCTTCAGTCTCTCATTCTCGAATCTTCTTGCTCAATTGCGAGTTCTTCTTCTCAAGATTGCTGCGTCTTCTCTCGAGATCTGAGGCAACTACAAAGGAAGTTCTTCCAACCTATAGAAGAGGATAGAAGAATCATTAATATACATATATTTAAAAATATAAAAGGGGAAAATGTGACTGCATACGTACCAAGATCAAGTGCATTCAACAAGTCGGGGAGACACGACTCTAGAAGCTCCATTAAAAGAATCATTGCCTTCTAGTAAAGCGATTACACACATTTGCGAGAGTCCCGCAAAGAGAAGCTAGGGGAGCATCTCCCGTTCCTTGGAAACAAATCGAGAAGATGTTGGATAACTGATCCATGGAAGAACTGGTCAATGGAATCTTCTTGGCGAGAGAGGAATTCGATTCATGGTTATCCTCGTCAGGAGATTCAGAGCTTGAGCTAAGGCGAGAAGAGGATTGGACCTTTCGCTTCTTAGTTAAGGGGGCGGAGGATTTACCCCTGCGAGCTTACGCTTTCTTTACCCTTACTTTTAATCTTCGCAGCAATAGTTTCTTCAACTCCAACCTTCGCATACGCGTAAAGATAAGAAACAGAGGCAACAATATTGTTTTAAAATAAGAAGAAAGGAAGTGATTCTTACTTCACTCGTAAGCGATCGGAGCATTGTCAGAGTATCCTCCGACGGATCCTTTTTGTAGCTTCTTCTCAACCCAGCTATCTGAGAGATTTCACAAACTCAGGCAATCATAGAAAGAAAGTTACGAAAGCCAAATTTGAAGTCGGAAACATACCTCTTTCTTCTTCTCGTGCCATTTGAATTCCCAAGGATGATACCTGCGAGATTCGCAGGAAGAACGTGCTTGAGCCCGCGATATAAGGACCATTTAAAATCAAGGGTACAACCCACCATTTCTCATCTTTGGAGTGGCGAGGAGTAGTATTATTACCGGTGCCAATCAATATCCCCGCATGACCAATTTATCTTGGAGACATTATCCTTTTTCTTCAAAGCATGGGAGATTTCGCATTCACCATAGTTATCACTTTGAGTAATTTTTCAAAAAGTTTTCCACAAGTGTACTTCTCAACAACCTATTTCCAAGTCTGCGAATTTGGGATTTAAACGGGGTTAGTATATAAAGATCCTTTTCCCGCACCGCGATTCGCGAACTCAAGCATCGAGGCGAATACAATCGCCACTTAATTGATAAAACGACCGAGAGAATTTTTCATGCGCAAAATTTCATAAAATAAAGGCAACTCGGGGATTGTACAAGGGAATAGGAAGTCCCGCGAGAAGCTGACCGAGCGAGACTATAATCTTTTGATCATCACATTGATGATCAGAGAAAAGCTTTACAGAAAGAATAGATGAAGGTTCTTGATCAGGGATGGTCGATAGAGTGAAACCCTTCTCGAGCAACTTCTCGGAACTTCATCAAAAGAAACTTTGTATGCACGATTAATGGCAGCCATTATCAGTATGGGAATGGATGAGAAGTTAAAGGTTAAGATCGATGCTAGAAAAGACGAAGAGAAGATTTGCGAGAGCGAAGCGCAAATTGCGGAAGGGAAAATCAAAAAAGTTGCAAGAGAGAAACTAAAGAATGAAAAGGAGGGGAAAAGAAAACTATATATAGGAAAAAAGATCCTCGAGGAAAACGAGGTCATTTAATGCGAGAAGAGACATGAACGGTCAAGAATAAACGGTTGAGAGAGACGTGTCAAGAAAAGACATTAATAATCAAAATCCATGTAAAAGTACAAAACTGAAACAGATAAGCAGTCGCGGCGGAGCAAAAGAATTACTCTCATGAAGCTCTTCCCTTCGCAGGAGAAGTATGAGGAGAGACAGGAGGCGATACTTCGTATATATCTAAAAGAAGCTTCGGAACTTCGCAAAAGAATAGAGGCAAGTACGTACTTTTCAAGTACAGTATTCTTCTGCTCGTTCCTTCATCAGCGAAGACCAAAGATTATTACAACAACAGATTTTTCCTTAAAAATCGCTCTTCAAGCAATATTCAAGGAAAAGAGGCAAGATGTAGGATCATAATATCGCAACGTCAGAGGCTCGCGGGGTTAATAAACAGCGACGTCGCGAGGCGATCGCGAGACAGCTAAAATAAATGACGCGATGAACAACGACACACAAAAATGAAAGACACGGAACCAGGCGAGGGTTAAGAAGTGTCGCGAGAATAAACGTTTGTACATCTGCGACACTTCGCGGAACATTTCCGAAATAAAAGGATAGATTAGTTTGTCATCCACATGTATTACCCTATATAAAGGGCTAAGTGAGTCTGTTGTGAGGGGAGATCTTTTTGGAATTGTTGGGAAAGTCATTAAGAGAGAGAAAGTTTAAGAGTGTTTTACTTGCTAAGTGTAATTCTACTTTTCCTGTGTAAACAACTCATGAAATTAATCAATAAACATTCTCAATTATACAACTTTCAATGGACTAATTAACCAAAATATAGTGAGGGGTGTAGTGTGGGAAATCCTGCTACTACACCTTCCTTCACAGACCTTAGTCCCATTTCTGTATACTTCATTGAAAACATTTCCTTTGGGAGACTTTTCATAGATAGGTCTGCCAAGTTTTTCTCTGTTTCAATGGCTAACTGCAATTACTCCTTTCTTGAGTAATTGACTTACCGTTCAATTTACAAGACTTGTATGTCTTGACCTTTCATTATAAGTCTTTGTTAGAGACGTTATAGATCATAGCCTGATTCACAATTAATCAAGACCGCTTGAGATGGCTTCTTCCAAAAATGAGATCTCTACAAGTTAGGTTCTAAGCCATTCCTCCTCATTAATTGCATCTACTCATGCAATCAATTCTGAAAACATTATTAAAAATGTTCCTCTTTGATTTTACAAAATAATTGTAACTTCTCTAGTGATCCTAATTAACATTTACGGTTAACTCACAAGAAGTCATTATAGACTTGCATACACTAGAGGCATAGAAAATTTGTAGGCAACTTGCTTGCTATTTCAACAAGCACATCATCATGATGAGTAACTCCTCTACTCATGCCCAATATTCTACAAATTTATATCCAAATACATAGACAATGTATATTCAATATTTTACATTATGTAATGCAAATGTTCATTATTTATGCATCGGTAATATCGTAACACCTCATCGTTGGATATTTGGTCGCGCGCCCAATCTTCCAATACGTTACATATTCACCGGTATTCCATTTTCCTTTTCGATGTCATTTAAGACATGCCAATTTCCAAATTTTGGAACCTATAATTCTTATCGCAAGAATTATGCTCATATTGTGCAATTGTTATATCGAAAATAATGAAGATCTTGGTTGTAAAATAGCTTGACAACCGGAAATTTTATGACATTGTCATATAAATTTCTCCCACCGTTTACGACAATTCTTAAATGCAGAAAAGCAACTAATTGTCGTAAAATATAATTGCTTACGGACCTGAATATTACTTGTTTGATTTTATCAAAAATTTACACCCATAATTTCTAAATAGAAATCTTGAATCCAATACATTGATACGAGTACCATTCTTTGGACTCGGCTTTCTTACTTATACTACTTTCCATTGAGTGTTTGTACATTTTGGTTCTAAGCATGAACCAAATGCCCACAAAAATATTTCTATCTCGGAAAAAATTCCAGAGTAAAGCCTACTCATGCAATTCCAAAAGGAATTCTCAAATTCATTATCCATAGGGAACGATCATTTGTGTGATCCTAGTAAAATTAATTTACACCGCAAGATTAAATACTAAGAGCATATTTAATCAATTATAAGTTCACATCCCATGGATATCGATGAAGTAGCATACATCAAAACAATAGATCTAATATACCCATGTGAGAACATGAAAGCATAACTTCATGAAAAAACATATCGAGGGTTTCTAATGATAGATCATCAAAAGCATCGTCAATTGAAACTTATTGTCCGTACTCACACAATTCCTAAAATAAGGAATTCTTCAAATCCAATATCTTTGAAAGCAGTTTCAAATTGGGGATTTGGCTCTCGACCACTAATGGTGGTTGCGAGAATACACCAATGATTTGAGTATTCTTCATTATAGTGTGTCACGGTAGTCACATGATTGAAAACTCAAACGATATCATGAATCGACATCAACACTATACACATCATGTTAATATGATCAATGAGTTATGCTATACTAACCAATTATAAAAGTGACAATAAACTATGCTCTGCGACACATAATTATATCGGGGAAAAATGTATGCACAATGCCCATTTGTTTGCTTATCCAATACATGAATTGGTTGAGACATTTTATCGAACATTAAGTCCGACCCATTTTGTTCTCAGTTTCAGCAAACAAAAGTATTCAATATAATCAGATTTTTCATTCTTACTAATTGGTATTCAACGTACGATTGCAAACTCAAATCATGAGATCAATCAATATCTAGGGTATACTCTATCATGTTATTATGATCCATGTAAAGTTATTTTGTTACTGACCGTTTTCTTTGTCGTCCACCTCATGACCGAATAATTGAAATCATTATTCACACGGCTAGACCAGATTACTCTCGATTGAAGATTCGCTAATCTTTCGAGAAATGCCATCGTCATGGCTGCAAGGAGTCTTCCCTCTCTTTTCTTCCGTTCCTTTATATTCTCGTTTTTCTTGTCCACGTTTCGTTTTATACGACCAGACCATGAGTACTGCATCAATAATTTGGACCGTCAACCAAAACCGTGTACGCCTAACCGTCATGTATCGTTTCATGTCCCTTGGCAGCAATTCTCTCACACATCTAACTCCTTTAAAAGCCGAAGGTCATTAGGCTCCACGTTGAACGGTGACACTCACCCTCACACAGAATTGCTCCGTTCCACTTTTCCTCAAAGGAGAGAAAAACAAGGTTTTTTTTTCACAAAATAAAGAAATTTTTTTATTTATTAACCCGAAAAAAAAAATAAAAAATAAAAACGAATCCAAAGAAGAAACCCTAGGAACAAACATCATTAATTTTTTCTGTTCAATCTGCAGCCTTCTTCCTCTCCTGTCCGTGTTCTACTTCTCTCCGTTTAATTCATCATCATTTTCCTTTTTATTTTTATTTTTTGAATGGTTTCTTTTACAGATTTTGATATTTGATATGGCTTCGGGATATGATGATTCTGAACACTGATTTTGGTTCTTCTTTCACAAATCTCTTCCATTTTTATAGGTAATATACCTGAATGCTTGATTTGAAGTGGTGGGTTGTGGTTAATTAGCGATTTTAAGATATAAAAATTGCAACTTTTTCTGATCAATACCTAAGTTTGGTTTTCTCTCTTAGGTCTGGGGATTTCAATTGGATTAACTGATTAGGGTTTGATTTTCGAATTTTGGGTTAATAGGAAGTAAACAAGGTGAACGATTTTTGCGGTTTAGTAAGCTTTGAAACTTTTTCATTCTGTCTTTTTGTTTCTCTAAATCAATAAACCCTAACCCATGTGTTTTATTTTGCAGTGTCGCGATTTATCTTTGCTCTTGATAAACAATAAATGCTATATATGTTGGGCGATTGAGAAACATTACAAGTCCTTGGTTTCTAATAATTTCCATGGTATGTATAAGCAATTGCATGTGTAGGCATTGTTTATTCATTGGTGTATATAAAGATCTTTGCGTTCTATATAAGTAAGGATTGCAACACCTTCCAGTCATTTATGCAATATATGGTATGCGTGCCTAACTGAATTATTTCGTGCAGATGCTATTTTCCATCTCAATTGGCCTGGACAACGGCAAAGAGGGAAATAACAAACCAAGATGCATAGTAAGATTAACATCTTAAGCCATATGTACTAAATAGTTATAATGTTGTTCACGCTGATAATTGATTTTATTTCTGAGTTGACTTTTGATGAATTTTGTAGTTTTTATTTACTGATTCATGTTTGTATTACTCATCAAAGTTGGGTCATTAAAGTTCATTAGCCTTTTATGTTATCCACCTGCTCTAATGGTTACATATGGTTTTAGCTACTTGACGTGAACAAGATCACAACTATTGACACTCTAAAAAGAAAACTTATATGGTCTCTGTACAAATGGTAATCTACTGTATTTTGTTTTTCTTGCTGTTTAATTAAGAAGTTAAATTAAAAACTGATTTAATTTGATGTGATTTTATATAAATGATAGCAGTTTAGCGGGTTTTATCATTTAAACGTATTGATAAAAATCAGAACTGCATGATATTCTTTTTCCCGTCTATAGGTTTATTGACGGGAAAGTTTATTCTAAATACTGCCGAATCACCTTAATGTTAAAGAACCACTCTTTAACATCTAGAAATGCATATTCGTCTACAATCGATGGCGTTTTTGGTTTACATTGTTTGTAGGGTTTGACGTGCGATCAGGTCCAATTGCATCGATCCTGGAGTTATTGGTGTAAATTTTTTTGCTGAGTTGCCTTATCCTGGCCACTCTCGCTAATCATGTTCTCTCGAACCTTCTCAAGTATTAGCGAAGTTACCGGGAAAGACAACTTGGTGGTCGTCACCTATGCAAAACTAAGGAAGGGTTGTAGAAATCTGTTATGTTTATTGTTCACTGCATAAGTTTGTACAAGCTCCTACGATAGATCGGTTAGTATACACTGCATAAAAGCTTCAAGTTATTTCAGTTATAAATCAAATTAGTAGTCCGGCTACTCCGAACCTACTCAAGTAATATCGAGTGAAAGATGTTTTCCGTCCTTTGTTTGGTTTTTAGTGGTGGGTAGAGTATTTTTTCTATGTTTTCGTTTCTTTTTGATAGCTTTTTATGCATCTAATAACTACCATATTGTAACATCCCAATAAGATGCAGACATCCATTAATTACTTATAGTAATCTTTACAAGTGCATCAACTTCTTCTTTGGTGGCAAGCCACTTTGATACTCCATTATTATAAACAAAAATACAACATTTTTGCAAAGAGAATACGAACAAATGCGTGTACTAAGATTTTAAAGAGTGGGTTTGATTATTCAACTCCCAAGGTTTGTATACCTATTTATGTTATGTGAATGGGATAACTGGGTTTGCTTGACCCACCCTGAGATTATGAAAGGTTTATTGATCCACCATAGAGAAGGTGATAAGACTCGATCAATAGGATTTTTCCAGATGTCCTCACAAGAATTACTAATGCCCAAAAGTCCCCTTTGTTGAATGCAGGCTGATACTTACTGAGAACTTGAGAACTAACAGATAGGCTTCATGATTTAACAGATACGGTTGACGCTTTTGTCGTTTTTGTGCAAGCGCTCTTTCTATTGCTTTTCTACAAGTGCTTTTGTTGATGGGAAGACTTTGGCCAACTCTTTCCCAAATCGTTTTAAAGCCGCAGTTAACAGATATGGAAGCCACATCTTCCCAGGTAAGACGTATCAGGGACTCATGGAACCATCTTCTGGTAGCGCAATCTTTTATCCTAAAAAAAACAACAAGCTACTTTAGGAATGGCTTCTTTTTGCCCGTTAAGAATTAATATTATGAATTGAGGTAGACGACTAATATCTATTATTCTTTAAGAGATAGAGGTTCCTTCGATTCACTGCCCAAGCGGAAATAGCTACTTAGCTTTCTCCACAAGAATGCCCCATCACTTAACAAAAGTGACATCCAGTATATGTTAAGTATGGGTTTGTTATGGATTACTGTCACGTTTTACGACACATTGGATGCTCCTAAGACAAGAAAAGGTTAGCTTATTTCTTTTGTTGTTTTCATGCAAAATACATTTCCTTATTATCTTTATTTGTTCTCTCAATTTGTTAATCAGGTAATATTTGATTGCTTACTTTTTCTTTTCATGATGTGAACGAAAAATAATTTCCTTTCACGGCTTGGAGATTTCCCACTATATATGTGTGCTAACTCATATTTCTTCCGCTCTTTCATTCTATTTTTGGAGGTGCAAGTGCTATAATTCGATCTAATACTCTGCAGTTAGCTCTAGAGTAGAAAGCACCAAGGTTTGGCTGCTTTTTGGTAAAATGAAGCTTCGTTTTCGGTTTTGCCGAGTTTATGGGGACCCTAAAAATCCGGAGGCAATAATTACCATTGGCAAGCTTGCGGGTACTAAAAATGTCTTCCTTAGACCCACCCAATGGAGAGATTGGCTGAGAAGCTGGTGATAGAGGTGTCCTATTTGATGCGGGAGATGCTAGAAATGATACAGGTTATGGGGCGAATGGTCATTTGATACTGAATCTGAGGTGGGACGTCGATGGGAATTTGTATTTGGTTGTAGTGATGGTGGTGATTTCGGGAGTTTTAGTAAGTCTATAGTTTCCTGTTATGATTAGCAAAGTCATAACTCTACACATAATGCGATTACTTTATATATGCTATAATTTTAGCTGCATCAAAATTGATTATAGCTATAAAGTACTTGGCTCATGTAGTGATTTTGATCTCATTCATTATAGTTTGTTTTTTTTATGCACGTACAAACTTATCAAGCACTTGCAAATTTATCAACTTCATCTGTGTTGAGATTCCTTTCGTTGTTTAAAATGGACCAAAGAATTGTGCCAATGATTAAACACTTACCCATATAAGATGATGTCATGAAATAAAGGTTTTATGCAAGGCGACGGCCCTATCATACCAAATCAAAAATTCATGACATGCCAATTCTATTAAAAGAAAAAGGCGAAGCCACGTGACACCAAGCGTGAGCGTGGGTAAATAAAAAATGACACCAAGCGGGCGAGGCGAAGCTGCGCGACACCAAATAAAAAATGCATCGAGACGGGGCGAGGCGAAGCCGAGCCATGCCAAATCAAAAATAATGTTCACAAATTATTTGAATCATGAATTCATATACCACTGCTTAACGGCTAATGCTAAACTACTCCATTACCGTTATCAACTAAATTATTTACAAGTGCATATAAAGGTTCTTGGTTCACAGTTTGTATGTCTTTATACCACATTTGAAGTTTGAATCGACACTGAGCTTCATATTTATCGATTTCGATGACGTATCATGCTAAGTTTGAAGTCAGAATCCTCCTGGAGCTGCTTAATTCACAGTTTGTATGCTGTTATACCACATATGAAATTCGAATTGATACTGAGCTTCATATTTATCTATTTCGATAATGTATCACGCCAAGTTTCAAGTCAGAACCCTCCTAGAGCTTCTTGGTTCATAGTTTATATGCCGTTATACCGAATTTGAAGTTCGAATTGACACTGAGCTTCATATTTATTGATTTCGGTGATGTATCATGTTAAGTATGAAGTCAGAACCCTCTCGGAGCTGCTTGGTTCACAGTTTGTACGTTGTTATACCACATTTTAACTTCTAATCGATACTGAGATTCATATTTATCGATTCCGATGATGTATCATGCTAAGTTTGAAGTCAAAACCCTCCCGGAGCTTCTTGGTTCACAGTTTGTATGCCGTTATACCACATTTGAAGTTCGAATCAACACTGAGCTTCATATTTATTGATTTCGATGATGTATCATGCTAAGTTTGAAGTCAGAACCCTCCCGGAGCTTCTTGGATCATAGTTTGTATGATGTTATACCACATTTGAAGTCCGAATCAATACTGAGCTTCATATTTATCGATTTTGATGATGTATCCAGCTAAGTTTGAAGTCATAACCATCCTGAATTTAGTGGTCCATCTCTAGTAATCTTATAACCTGAGTTTACCAGTATGAACTAAAGCTACTTCATGACCTGTATAACTTCTCAAAATTACTTCATGACATATATGACTAGTCGAAATTCAAACCGGAAGAACAAACAGAAAGCACAAAAACACAAACAGAAAGCACAAAGAAACACACCAATTATCGAATTCATTTTTCATTTTCTCGATTCATTCTTATACATTTTTTGGATTTTTTTATATCAGAATGTCGAAAACAATGTGCTAAAATTATTAATATTTTTTTTGGATTTTTTTTCATGTCGAAGGTTGATAATTAATCCGAAAACATGAGTTCGTATTAACACAAAGAGAAAGCACAAAGAAAACACACTTGCCTTGATCTGTATGACACTCTTAACTTAAATCTATACCGTCCAAATATTTTCATAATCCGTATGACCCTATCCTACTACATCTCATCCGTTCAAATTCTTTTAGATAAAACCTAACTCAAGTTGCGCCTCCCTCAGAAAAATAACCCTCAGTCAAGATTTGTTTAACCAGTGATTTAACAAAGGAATCAGTTTCAGTATGAAGCAAATCAGAAATCCTACATCCTCATTGTTGAAGAAACGAAACCAAATCTCAAGATATCTTCAAAATGATTCAATTAAAAGTCAGAGAACACTAACTCTACCAAAAAAAATAAAAAATTCAGAGAAACAAATCGATTTCATCTTCAATTATTTTCTCATCATACGATACGAAGAATCCTGATGTCTTTTTTTTTTTTCCTTTTGATGCATAACCCTAATTTATCTGCTGATTTTTTTTGTTGTTGTTGAGAGAATGAGAGAGATAAGGCTTCATTACCGATCTGAAAAATTGGTTAGGAGATGCAAAAATTCAGATATGAAATTGGTGGAAATAAAACAAGCTGTTGCTGCTAATGGAAAAATCAAGAGATGGGGTTTGGTTGATTAGGGTTTTGGTTCAAATCTGGATCCGCGATGGTTTGTGTTTGACCTAAGAGATGAATTTAGGGTTTAATTACTGAGAATCGAGAGATGATTGATAAGAATTAGGTGATGGGTTTATGTGGTTGTTCTTCAAGGGTGAGAAGACTAAGAACTGGTGTTGTTTTGATGGGGGTTTGAACTCGATTTCAGAGACAAATAACAGGAATTCGTTTGTTCAGACTGGAGTCACTGATTCAAACCAATCAACAAGCAGATGGTATTCATCCATAACCACATGGAGAAGCAATTCTTCTCGCTCAACACCGAAGTTTAGTTTGAGAAATGGATTTTATTTGATTAACCGTTATGAATCAACCTCTGCGGTAGCATCGGATGCCATGCATTCACCACTGTGAAAAGTTTGAGTACCAAGCGAGGTAAGACACTTGAATGTTTTTTTTTTTTTTTTTTTTTAAATAAATCTTTTTCTGGGGGCTTATGAAATTTGATATGTTTTGTGTTGACAGGTTAGTCGGTTGATGGATCTCATATTAAAGCTATTATTACTGCACAAGAAGTTCTTCGTTTGAATCCGAAAGATCTTGTTGTGATACCGTTTGTTGAAGAGATTCAAAATCGTTTGTTGCGGCTTCATCAAGCTACTAAAAGCCAGGTATGTGGGAGACGATGCATTTTTTAGGTTCAATTTTGATTTTTATGATGTGAAAGTGTGGAGTTACTGATTTTGTTGGATTTGGTGATTTGTGTAGGAAGGTAGGGCTAGTGAGGATGAAGAAGAATGGGCAGGTTTGTATGATTTTGGCATGTTCATGATGTGGCAAGTATGGATTGGAGATTAGGGAGAAACCAAAGGTTCTTCCCTTTGAATTCTTCGCACTAGAAGCTTGTTTAGAGGCAGCATGTAGCTGCTTAGACAATGAAGTAAGAGAATTTCTTATTCAGCTTGATGTTGAATATGATATGGTTAAGAATCGAATGATTTCTCTATTGAAATTTCTGATTTTTGCATGAGGATATCATGTTTGATAAAATGTCTTAGAGTACCTATATCGGTGAGTATTTATGGGAATTTAGCTTGAACATAGGTAGTTGAATGCATATTACTGGGGTGAATCCACTCTTATCCTATTATTTATGGTTGTTTGTATTTGAGTTTCAATGTTGGAACTACATAAACTACCAGTCCATTTTTCGACATCTCGAACATAGGTATTGTTTGAATCATTAACTCTGAAATCTAACCGTTAGAATTGAGTGAATTTTGAGTATGTCATGATACGTTATTTCGGGAACACTCGGTTAAAATTTCGGATAATCGGGTTAGGAGAATAGCGAAACTGTTGTAGTACAGAGAATCGTATCTACATAATTTGTACAATGTCGCAGAGTTCTTGAAATCAAAATGGGGCACTTAAATTGCATGGATTTGTCTGATTTTTGGATACGAGTGACCCATTTTGGTTATGATTCAGCTGTTAAAATTTCGAAACAAACGGATCATAGGAAGTATCCCAACTAGGGTATTTTCTTAAAAATGTGGATTCGCTCATATATTTATATCTTAAAAAATGTGCACTTTGCAACGATAAAGGAATATTCTTACATATTGTTCTTGTTTGCTTGTTTGTAATTGGTTTATTGTCTTACTGCTGTGCTGCGTTTAATTTGAAAATAAGGCAAGGATGCTGGAGCAAGAAGCTCACCCGGCTTTGGATAAGCTGACAACGAAAATTAGTACTCTCAATTTGGAACGAGTCATGCAAATTAAGAGTCGATTAGTTGCAATCAATGGGCGTGTTCAAAAGGTTGGTCTCACTTTATATTCCTCTAATTGTCTCATGTTTGACGTACTGTGATGAGTATCCTTTGGTTGACTATGATGTTTTCAAGTTCTTATGATTGAACTATTAATAATTCCTATATATGCTAGTCGATGATAGTGGTTTGTTTAAACTACCAAAGACTTGGATTTTCTTATTTTGTTTCACTAGGAGGTATTGATTAGCAATGGGTAGTTGTTGGAATGCAACTATTTAAATGATTCCGTACTCATGTTATTATCAATCTTTAAGAGATTTTTTTTTTTTGGAGAAAGAAAAAGGGGACTTGCTATGGTTATCTTAGGATTAAGGACTGTTAAATCATTTCCGATTCTACGTTGTTACTCATTTAAGATTTAGATATCTCGCTGTCGTAGGTTGCTTTGTAGCTTGGTTTCATTGACAGTGATCCTTAAACTTTGCAGTTTCAACCTTACTTTCTGTAGAAATGACGTTTATGGTTTATATTTGGCTTGCTGAGTAGGTTAGTTATACTTCTTCCGTCCAGATACATGCTTTTCTGTGTTAGATCTTTGTAAGGGTGCCACTAAGAGACTGTTGTTGCTATTTCTTTGGAAATGACAAGGTCAGCATCTTTCATTCGTGTATCAGTGCTTTCAATTTTTCCTTCTGGTTTTGAGATCATATTTTACTGTATCATTAGTTTTTATTACTTTATTAAGTGTTATCTTAAGCATATTCCTTCCAGATGTCCAATGTTTTGTTTTAAGTTATGGGGTTGCTAAATAATAGCAAAGAAGGGATGGTTATATAAATATATATTGTCCGACTTGTGGATTTTACATTTTGTTTTGCATTAAAAAGGAACAGCACACAGTCGAAGGATTGATATAGTTGAATTGTGGAAAGTGGGTCGCAAGCATAAGGAAGGAAAGGAACCAAATCCGGGGGATGTTGAGGCTTTTGTGAGGTCTGAAGGGAATTATTCTTTCTTTGTTTAGGTGTTCGAATGATATTTTGAATGAATCACTCAAGGTTGTGAATGATCTAAAATTGGTTCAATTGTTTGAATGCTGTCACATTTTGATGATTTACATTTGAATGAATGCTGGTATATTTTGAATAATGTGACCAATTTCATTTTTTTTTCACGAATTAAAAATAACCACAACTGCTAAGAAAAGTAGTCAAAAAAGTGGCTTACGACTCGAACAAAAGTTGTCGCGGAAATGATGTACAACTCCAATCATAGTTGTCAAAAAACTCACATACAACTCTAACCATAGTTGTCAAGGAATTCACATACAACTCTAACCATAGTTATCAACGAATTTTCTACAATCCCAACAAGTGTAGTATAGGAGTTATTTTCACAACCCAAGTAAGGGTTGTGTTAGGCATAAAGAAGAAATTTCAAAAGACATTCACAACTGAGCCAAGCGTAGTACAAAATGGAACGACAACCGTGTCTACGACTATTATTGAAGAGTTGCAAAGAAATGAGGACAAAGAATAGTTTCCTATAGCTCGTTCACATATCTACCCATTTGTTGAGTCCATAAAGTTTGAGAACAAAGTAAACCAAGGGAAAGAAAATGAAACAACGGGAAAATCTTACTCATGGTGCTACATCCGCTCCAAAACAACAATGTATATTTTTTTTTGTGGGTGCTAACTCACTTAACCCTTCGATGTTTCTGCAATTTGAGCTCCAACTTTATTTGATTGGTCCACAACCTAAGCATGGGTCACACAGTCAAGACAAAGTAAACGTGTAATACCCAAGTGCCAAGAAAAAGAAAAGCATCAAACTGAATTTGTACCTGTTTTTACAATAGTCAGTAAATGTGACAAAGTAAACTTGTGATACCCAAGTGTTAAGAAAGATAAAAGCATCAAACTAAATTCACACTTGTTTTGAGCGAAAACATGATCATTTTTATTTATACGACCAGCATCAATAAGCTCTTAAAATAAAGTTTGAGAACAAAGCAAATTCAATTTGATACTTTTCTTTGTTCGGATTGGTAGAATCTGCTGCGGATACAAAATCAATTATATCAATGTTAGGTTGTTAGTTATTGTAGGAATCTTTCGTATCAAACGAATATAACATCAATTTTCCTAATCAATCTTTATTACCTCTATTTCTATCTTTACACTTTCTAAGTTTGGATTGTCGATCGGCAAAAAAACCATTGCTTTTTGTAATATGGATACACCAAGATAAAGAAATAGACAGAGATTTACCAATATCCTCTATACATCAACCTGTTAGAACTCCTGCTGAAAAAAAATAATCCGCATTGCCAATTAAGACCCACGGGAACAAACAAAAAACACTAATTAGAAAACAAAATAACTAAATTGAAAAAAATAATAAAATTAAATAAAATCCACATATATACAAACGCTGATCACATCTACATCGAAATATATCCTAAAATCATAAAATCTCAACCCTAAGAAAAGAACAAAGAAAATCAAGTCATTTCAAGCAGAATCTCAAACGAATGAGGCTTAAGCCAGGCGCTATATTGAGTGATATCAATAATTTCTAAAATTATATTTTTTTATGTATCCTAATAAAAATCCAAAAGTATTATTTTGTTTCCATCTAAATCATAACAATAATAATATCTATTGGATTTTTTTACCTTATATCAAAGGGAAGTATTTACGACGCATTATAAATGTTAAAGATTTTTTTACCTTAATTAATTTGAACATCTAGCCTAAACAATTTTTGTATATCTTAAAATGAAATTATTAATTATCCATATATTTTTTACGCTAAAAATGATCCACAAAATATAAATTAGATTTTTTTTCCTTATATTTACTGGATTTTTTACCTTATAATCACAGATTAGGTTTTTTAAGATGATACTAATAATTATTCATAGATTTTTTTACTTTACAAACGATCCAACAAATATAAATCTGATTTTTTACTATGATCTTTTGGATTTTTATTATAAATGAATTTTTAGGAATGATTAATTGGGGGATATAAAAACTAATTGGGGGATATTTTACTGTAGCTACCGGCATTGAAAATCCATGCCGGTAGTCCATCGACCATGCCGGTTTTCATTGAAAACTATGCCGGCACATATCCCCCAATTAGTTTTTCTATCCCCCAATTAATCATTCTTATAAATACTCGAAATTAATATAGTATTTTGGTGGAGATCAAGTAATAGAGTGTATTTTTATGATTTTTTATCATAAATGTCCGAAATAAATATAGTAATCCGAAAATATGTTGAATTGATTTTATTTACTTTTTTAGTCATAAATGCCCGGAATTAATATAGTATTTTCCTTTATTTTTTGGATTTCTTATCATAAATACATGAAATTATGAAAGATTCAAAAAATATAATCTTATTATTTTATTCCCTAAATATGTTGAATTGATTTTTATTTATTTTAATCATAAATGTCCAAATTAATATAGTAGTTTTCTTTATTTTCTGGATTTTCACAATAAATACACGAAATTAATATATCAATTTTTCTAAACAATGAGGGTCGTTCGTCGCGTGTGTCCCAACAATCCACCCAATCTACACCGCACATTGTCAGATAAACGCACCATATCTAATGAAATTTCATCCGACGAATACGAATGGTTTGTCAATTAGCCAATGAGAACGCGAGGTTACACTCACCAACCAATAAGAGATAGGGTAAGCTCCACCAGTGCTACTTTTATTCTGGAGTGAGGGATGGTATTGAGTTTTTAGGTTGTTGATTAGCCCTTTTTAGGTCAAAAATAGAAAAACAAAGCGTACTGATTTACAATATTAAAACCATATTTATGGCCCAACTTTAGTATTTTATAAATATAAAATACTTTTGGGCGATGATTCATCTCCATTGTCCCTTCCTCACCATAACGCTCGGGCCTTCCCTCCGACCTACGTGGCACAACTGTTCAACTCGTCCTTTCCCTCTTCCACTAGACTCAGCCTTAAAGGCATCATGTTTCAGAATCTACCCTATAACTAGGGTATGTATTGTAGTTAGTTATTGTAGTTAATTGTCAATAACTAACTTTGTTAGTTGAGGTTTTCCTCAATTTCTGGCAGTTCTGGTGGTTTGGGATCTTGGCCAACAAAACCTTGAACCTACTGAATTTAATAATTTTCTTTCTTGTCGACCGGAGTAGAAATGCTTGGTCTATCTTTTCTTTTACATTTTTCTTTTTCTGTGTTCTTTTCTCATCTTCTCCATGTAACATACCCTTATTATTTATAAGAAAAATAAAATTGTATTGATAAAAAAATGAAAGAAAAAGTCATGAAGCTTATGTAAAAGTAAAAGGGCAGTAAAAAATTGTTTCGCTTTGAGTTACGCTCAATACAACGAGAAATTAATTCTCTACTCTCTATTAATCTCCATTCCTCTCCACTTTTCTTTATTTCCATCGCATTCCATGTGACTTCAAAGAATGCTAGGAGATACTTTGACTCTCACAACCAACTTATCTGAATTTTAGATTTATTAATATTAAGAACCGACTTACTGGCTTAATATGTGTTATAGACTGCTGTAATTATTAGTAGATATTTTTGTAAGGTTTCATCAAAATTGAGCTACACAAACAGGTCTGAAGGATTTATATTTGTTGCCTAATGCTCGTACTCTTCATTTATTACGAAGGATACACTATTAGTATTAACTGTACCGATCCACTTTCCTTTTACTGGTTAGTCATCGAGGTGATTCATTTTACTGGTTAGAGAAGAGGCAGTCTTTTAAGTAATAGGACTCTTGAGCTTCATGCAATCCATGTGTCCGTCACAACAACAAAAATAATATTTCACCTCTATTGAGAAGTTACTTTTTGTAGGATATTTCCCAATTGGAAGATGGTTTTTTCAATGCTCAAAGTGCTAGTTCAGGGAAGGTCTGGTGGGAAAGCAGGGAAAGCCCCACTTTAAGGCCTCTTCCTATGCACATGCCAAAACATGGTATTTGACATATATGCACCCACTATGGGTATGCCAAACGCAAACTCATATGCCAATATGTTTTTCCCGGCATATAGGCATACACGACAGAGTTTCCAATGAGCGATAGAGTCTTAAGTCGCTCGATGGTCAAACTATCGTTCGATGGTCAATCCTCGGACAACGACAGTCAAGCTATCGCTCGATACTATGATAACCGCTCATCGAGATCTTCATCCAACGGCTAATATTTCCCCCTTTATAAATACCTAATTTTAATCTCATTTCAACTCACACCGAGAATTTCTTAATCTCTTAAGAACTTCTCAATCTCTCTAGAATTTCTTAATCTCCAATTCTTTTCATCACTCTACTACTGAAAGTGCATGGCAAACCACTGTATTATCCAAAATCGAAGAGCCGCTTGTCGCAATTGTAGACAAAGTGAAACTAGGAGAAGTCAAATTAGGAGATGTCAAGTGAGGCGAAACCTAAAATTCAAAACTGCAGAAGATGAATGTATTTGCGGAATTATATTGATTTGACAATGGAGTCGGTATTTGATCACCAACTATTGTGGGAAAGGATTTTTTTAAATTTCAAGAACAAACAATGAACCTACGCCATTCGGAGTGTTTGATTTGGTTCGGCGCTTCAGTATAATTAGCCAGGAAGTTACTAGGTATGTTGCATTACTTCAGCGAGAAGGTCCAACCTTGAGAAGTGGTGAAACCACAGTGGAATTTCATGAAAGGTGTCGTGTGGAATATCGTCGCATCTACGGACAAAAATTCCATTTTGAAAGTTGTTTCGAGGTTTTAAGATATTTGCCTCAATATTGTCCAACATTTGTGTTGTAATTTCTCAATTGTCCACTTTTAAAGTTTTAATATTTGTAATACTTTTAATGTTTAAGAATATAATTAATATTAATTTTCAACAATATTCGTCAAATTTTCAAATTCATTAAACTTCACAAAATTAAAAACTTCAATATAATTAAAATAGTCATTTTACAAGACATAAAACAAGACAATAATTGGAAAGACTCTAAAACAAAAAATTTGGAACAATGTTCTTCATCTTGTTCATCTTCTTCATTTCACTAAACTTCCAATCAATGCGCTCATGAACGGAGTCTCCTTTGTTTATCTTCTTCTTTGGCTTCAAATTTGTTTTGCCTTGATTTTCCTTGCCTTTAACCTTTCTTGGCCTTCTCTTAGTTGCGGTTTTGACTTGGTTGATATCCAAAACTTGGAGACTTCTTTTGCTTCTTACTTATTTCTTTGAATCTATCACATATCTTCTCAACGGCACCTTCAAGTACTACTCCAGAAAAATCAAGTTGTGTTGCCGAATCAAGTTGGGTTAATTGTGCCATTTGGATCAAATAGAAGAAATAAATTAGATTGATAAAAGAGAATAATAGATTGAGAAGAAGAGAAAAAATTTGGGGTAAGTGTTGAGTTTGAAAGTTACCTATTTATAGCGATGAAGAGATAGCCGTTACCGCTAGAGTGAATATCGCTCGCTAGGGATTCGATCGCTCAGCGGTTTCCCCATAGTGGCGCAAATGGTTTGGCATGCCACCTGGCATGCCAAACACCATTTTTTTGGCATGTGCATAGGAAGAGGCCTAAGGAAACAGGCTTAGAGAGGCAACAAAATATGAGTTTTTCTGTAATATTTAGCCTGCCACCGGAAATTAAGTAGGGCGAATCTGAAGATAAGAGAAGTAATTTTTGCTAGGACTTCTGTTTTGAAATAATTTTTGACCACGATAAGTCTTAGAGTATACTGTTGTGTTTATATATTTTATCAGTGATTCTAAACGGACCATGTGGCAAACCACACCAAAACCATGTTTAACTTTTTGTCTCACAGTTTTTTTTTGTGGTCCCCGCGGAGGATAACTTGAGAGGGTCAAGTTATGTAAGAGATTTTGAAGCGGTTTATTTTTCCACGGTTTTTTTTTTTTTCGTTGTCTGTAAAAACTTTATGTAATTGTTTTAGTATGCGATATAGATTTCGTTTGATTTTGTTAGATTTGATGCATGTAACTGTACTCCATTCTATTTTTCAGGGAATTTGGTTAGAGACAGTGGCCCATAGGGGGCTAACCCTGGCTGTAACATGTGATTTTAATTATAATAATTTAAAGCATGTGATTTTTTGATTTGGAGAAGAAGATATGCTGCCTCTCTTGCACTTTCACCCGTACCAACCCATCAATGTGTTGAGGATTACCACGGAAAAAGAACGAATTTCATGGGTAGCCGTGATCGAGTTTGTTAATCTGGCAGATCTTCGGCCCAGGGAAACTGATATGAAAATCGTATTGAAGGACTTCACACGTGATGTGTTCCACCAAATCAACTCAATTCTCTCAACATCAGTCACTGCCGTCAAAGAGTGGTTTGACATGTTAAATACCGAATACATGAGAACAAGATGGAGCATGACTGGATCACATACTGAAGAGTGGTTTGACAGCCTCAGGGTTTTATCAACGAAGGTTGTTGGCGCCTGGCGGGCCGTCCACCTCGAGTCTAGTGCTGGTGCTGCACTTTCTACTGACTCATACAAGTCAGAAGATTCTGGATCTGATTTTGTGGAAAAGGAATTCCCACAGCACATAAGAAACTCAACTTCTATTCTCAGTTCTATTGTTGTTGTTTTTTTATTTATTTTTTACCGTGTTTTCCTAATTCTAGCAACTCTTAACGGCTATTTTTGGGTTTCCTTTTTCGGCATATCAGTTTCCATATAAGATAGCTGTTCCATGTACCACTGCTCCCTACTTGTATTTGCTGGTTAACACTCTGTTCTGTGCTGAACTAAAGAGATGATGATGAATCAAGTGATGATGATAGAGATGAAGAAACAAAGAAAATCATGGAGAGATGGTAAAGGAGTTAGTCTTTGATTTTGATTCTCAAGAGTATGATTTTGGGACTACAACTGATCAAGAAATCACTGCGGACATGTTTTCTGATGACTACTACTACTAGTACTCCATTCAATTGTTTTAAGTTTATGAATGTATGTAGTGATGGATTTATTTTTGAGGAATTGTATGTATTCAAATTAAATTATCTTTTTGATTATTTGCCTCTTTGTTGATGGAATTTCTTGATTAAATTTTTAAGCTTTGTATGCTGAAAACTGAGTGTATTGACGCGTTTTGTTGCAATTGCTGCTCCTCCGGCAAGGATACTTCCGATTGGCTCAACATCTGTCTACCAAACATCGGAAGTTCAATCGGGAAGTATCCTTGCCGGAGTAGGAGCGGCAATTGCAACAAGGCACACAAAACAGGACTTGGTTTGTTAAAGGTGCCGACATTTACAACCGGAAATGTTTGGTACTTCTTGTTCATCAGCAGGACACCTTCTTTGGGTCTTGCAATTCCATACTTGGTTGTGTCTCCAAAGATTACCAGACTGGCAAAGAAGAGTAACCAATCCACTAAGTTGATTGGAAAATGCTTTAATAACGTAAATCCTATAAGAGATGTATATTTCTGTTGATTATGTGAATCTTCAAGTTCACATCAACCAGTAAAGTCAGTAAATATGGATTGCAATAGCTGAACAAGAAACATTTAAAAGCACATAATACTGTCCTACCAAGGAAAAGGAATAACCTACCGTGCGCTTCGTACAACCATTGATGTCTTGGCACCAAAACTTATAAATCAAAGAGCAATCTCCATACCGAATTTCCAGCACCAACAACCATAACGGTTTTTTTTGGCATACCTCTCCCCAGACTTGTACTCTATGTATGGAGTGAATAACTTCACCTCTGAAACTATCCAAGCCTTTGATCTCGGGTACATACGCGTCGGAATTTTGACCACTAGCCACCACTAAACACCTACATATGTACAATGTACTCTTCAGAGTCGGAATCCGTGTGCCTGACTTTCACACACCATTTCTTGGTGGATTCTTCAAAAGCTGCAAATTCAACTAATCGGTTGTATAAAGAATTCACCTTGAAACGAGCTGCGTGGTTTTCCAAGTAGACGTTAAATTGGTCCTTGGACATGTAAGTTGGATAACTGGCAGGAAACGGCATGTAAGGTAACTCTGAGAGGTGTTTGCCTTTATGAAGATGAAGGTAAACAGTCCTCTCTTTCTAAGATTATGTTTGGTACTGAAAGATGGTTTAAACATACAGATGTGGCTATTCCTGACGGGCCAGCACCAACAATTATCACTTCTACTTCCGTATTCATCATATCCAAGTCAAATGGTGAAAATGAACAAAGAGAGGATGCAGAAGAAATGGATTTGCACCAAAACTAAACAAGGCCATGTCAATACAGACAAGAAAACTTGTGTGATCTCAGAGATTCGGATTTTTTAGCTTAGTATATCATAGTTCTTTTAAGATAGGGGGGCAACATTCTTTTCTTAGTCTGCTTTGAGGCAAAAAACTTTCAGGACCGGCACTGGCTAGATTTTGCTTCATAAGACAACATTTGTAATACAAAGGCTAATCTTAGAGATTTTGATACAATACGGATAATTCCATGCATGGGGAGAAGAAACTACTG
The DNA here is from genome assembly GCA_023531295.1 of Papaver armeniacum. Taxonomy (NCBI): domain Eukaryota; kingdom Viridiplantae; phylum Streptophyta; class Magnoliopsida; order Ranunculales; family Papaveraceae; genus Papaver; species Papaver armeniacum. The sequence goes on along the minus strand of JAJJWW010001149.1, from coordinate 2,725 downwards.
TACATCAATCGGCAAAAGTAGTAGACAAACACCCAAAAGTTGTATCAATGTGGTAGTTAAAATTGTGGCTCTCACATCCAAATAGAAAAAACTAATGTACATCATCCATCGATCTTTAATCTTTTCACTAATGAAAATTTTTAAAATTACAACAAACCATACCATAGGTAAATTATGAAAGTATATTAAGCAACACCGAAGGTGTGAAAATTTCTACAGTATAACTTCTTTAAAGTAATACTCGATAATATAATATTCTCTTTAAAATAATAAAATTTTACTACGGTCCGACTAGAAGCCTTAGTGCTAAAATAATAAATTCGATAAAATCATAAAATAATACATTTCATAAGTTTCCCTTAAGCATTAATAGGTCCCAAATAATATATAAAATAATAATGCTACTGTAAAAATAAAAAATAAATTTCATACATGTAAAATTTTCTCCAAATATGATTCAATATTGGTTTTATTTCGTTAAAAATTCAAATCAATTTGTATTTCATCCCCAATAGTTAAGTGGTGCACTCACAAGATCAGAGCCACGTTGTTGTGTTACGAAGAAGTGTTGAAGCAAGTGTGATTGATACTTGGAGTGGTTGTATTCTTATTGCAATTTGTCGATAATATAATATCTCTAAGAAATTAGTCTATATTATATTTACAAAGTACAATTATTATTTAACCTCCAAGCTAGTAATTATCCTATATAATAATAATATATTATTTAACTATAAAATAATAATTTATTATATTATCGATAATATAATATCTCTTTAAAATAATAAATTTTCTTGGTCCCAAGCCTATTATTTTATAGAAGTTATACTGTAGTATTAATTTTTCTCTTCCATTACCCATGTATCAACAAATTGAACGTGTAAGATGAGCATACACTGGTATTCCTCTCCCAACAAAATGATAAAGATTAGTAATATTCAACGTTTATTCACGAATTTTATTGTGCAAGCTTATCTAGGATCATCAAATTTTATCAATTTAGAAAAGTTATTAATATAAATTTTATGAATTTAAAGAGCTTATTTAGGATCATCAAATTCTACCGATTTAGATTTAGAGAAATCTCTGTCTCCTCTTTTAATAAATTAAAAAAAAAAAAAAAAAAAAACGGTTCTGATATACAATGTTTGGGTCGTGGAAATGCGTGGTCTATCTTTTCTTAATTTATCAATGGCAAAAGTAGTAGTAGACAAACACCCAAAAGTTGTATCAATGTGGTAGTTAAATTGTGGCTCTCAACCTAATATAAGAAACTAGATCATCCATGGATCTCTAATCTTTTCACTAATGAAGTTTTTAAAATTACAACAAACCATACCAGGTAAATTATGAAAGCATATTAAGCAACACCGGAATCATTTAGGTGTGAAAATTCTATAATTTTTCCTCTTCAATTACTCATGTACCAACAAATTAAACATGTAAAGAACAAAATGATTAGTAATATTAAAAACTTCAACAGGCAAAACTTTATTATTGTCAACTCTCTTCATGGTTTGCATCAGTTTCATCTGTGCTTCTCATTCTGCACAGTATTTTGATCCTGATCTGTGGAGTCCCAATCAGAACCTTAGTGCGTTGGAAACCCTGGATCAGAAGACGTTTTGAAACTAAAAGAAAAACTTCCTGATACATTTGACAGTTTTGAGAGGAGAAATCATAGTGCAAATGTATTTTGTTGCTGGTGATGCTGCTATTGAACCACAATCTGCCATGAATTTGTTGTTGCAGCGATAACTGTAATTGTTTTCAAAGTTAAGGCTTGGTTGGTTTCTGCTGTTCATCCTCTACACAGAGAGAGGGATGGAGGCGCAAATGAAAGGCAGTGGAAGAAAACTATCCTACTTATAATGATTATGATGCACATATGTCCGTTCGATTTAGGGTTACCCTATTATCTACGATGAACCGTGAAGATTATTTGTTTGAGACAAGTGGAGTATATTGAAACTAGCTGGTTTGATTGTAATTTCTCGAGTTACACTGGGAATATGAGGTCCATGAGCAAGATTCAACCTTAAGACAGTTTCATTTAAACCAACCGGGGCTAGCCCAGTTAGCCAGTCCATGATTGTAGGCTGCTATCTTGAGTTAAAAGAGTTACAACATTTTTTCTTCTAAAACTTAGTAGTATTGTCCCTTGCTAATACAAATCTCAAAAGAAGAAGAGTGCAGGACCAAAACATGGGAGAAGAGAAACTAAATTCACAGAAATTTGTATAAAATATCGAGGGAATACTTATAGCCTAGTAGTCACAGGTGCACTAACTGCAATTCAAATCCAAGGGCAATTAAACCAAAAAACTGGAAAATAATGCATTTACCTGAAAGTTCCAACTCTTAATTAAAATGATGAATTTTGGGGTTGAGAACGACCATTATCTACCACTAGGTCCACTACTTTCTCTAACATATTTTCTTTGACAAGCTGGTGGGTGGTGTGGATTAATGCTGTGTCTAAAATTTCAGCAAGTGAAACTTCCTTCCCGGTTTTTTTTTTTTTTATGTTCATGACAATCACGTTTCAATACATTCAAATCAAAATCTTGATTATACAATACGAAAGGAGCTACTTTGACAAGCCGGTGCGCAATATGTGTGTATGAGATTTCAGCCAGTGAAACTCCCTTTCAAACTAAAAAATAAAAAATCAATTTTTCATTTTGGACCATTTTTTAGATGCGTTACAGATAATTGGAGAAAC
>JAJJWW010001148.1:0-22367 GCA_023531295.1 Papaver armeniacum | reverse complement strand
TTTTTTAGTTATTTATATAAAAAGTAATTTCATTTTTAAAAATTTTATAATTTTTTTTAGTTATTTATATGAAAAAAAAATCTTATTTTTTTCGCAAAGTCGCATAGAATACCGTGCTAACTCTAGACAAATGACATGTATAACCGATGAATACCAATCGAATGTGGTAAAAGAATCATGGTTGACCAAACCCGTTATGTCTAAAATTTTAACGCTCGCACTCCAGCATGCTTGAAAAAGATTCTATGTCGATCAACAATATTTATGTAATGAATATCGTGTTGATTGTTGTTAACGAAGAATACCATACACATTTGGCATAGTATTCAACAAAAATATAATGCTTACTGTATACCAATCACGTCGTCATCATGGTATTGATCAATTATCGGTTGTTGATGGTGTTTTTTGGAGAAAAAAAATTGAAAAAGAAAAAAATCAATAAGGAAAATAATATTTGAAAAGGGTGATTCATATTTTTGTACTTTTAAGATACGCCTTGGAAGAATACAAAGGATGGGGATAAAACTTATATCTCCCTTGAAAATGCACATCCCCTTTCAATCCGGAGAGTATACGATTTGTCTGTTTCGCCACGACACAAAAATAATTTGACGGACAAACAACATGTTCAGGGACACCTATATGTCTCAAAGACCAAATAACCCATAATGAGTGTATGCTTCTGCACTTTGTATTAATCAGCGATGATGTTATCGAGACATATAATGTTCAAGATCATCCCGCATCGCCTTCATTTATATAACTCGTATAAGCTTCGACTAATTAAAGTTATTATATGAACCATTTTCTTTGACAAACCTTTTATACATAACTCCAAACACAAAAATAGTATTGCAAAATCATTAATACCCAAGTTCAAGTCCATCCCTAAGGTGTGAGTTAGCTATCACTCATATTATCACCTCGAAGTGAATGAGAGGAAGCTACGGAATTGAATACGATGTATCACAAAATGCAAAGGTTGGCTAGTAACTTCTAGGAACCATCTTCTCCTTGGTCATAACAAATTTAGTTACATCACGGTGAGGAAGGTTCATATAAGTTGCTAACCAATTATACACATTGAATCGTACCACCGGGAGTTACTCCATGTTCTGTGAGATCCTCAATTGATGTAACCGGCAACTTTTAGAATCGCCATCTCTTCGCTTATAACAACGCTCTTATTCACCAAACAAAAGACTGTTTCAAAAATTAAATTTAACCATTTCCAAAATTAAGATTTTTCTATGATAGAGGCCAACACTTGCATGAATAACATCATTATGATCAAAAAAAGGATATTGAGCCTAAGCAAGTAGAGAAAAGGCAAAAGGAGGACCTCCTCTTCTAGTTACCGTAAAGAGATGAGACAACTAAATAGTATTGCAACACCAAAAAACCTGCTTTCCCACTAATTTATCCGAGTGAAAGAATTACCAAAGAACTTTCAAAGGCGTGGCATACACATAAGGGCCGCATATACACTGTAGTTAATAAAACATATATGGTTTCTTGAAGGTAATGTATAATTATCTTCACTATATCAAAACTCCTGATTCGAATACAACGCCAATGGAATAATGAAAATTACTAATGCGATGTATGTTAGATTTTGCTATTTGGTACACATTTATTGATATTGGCCAAACATTAAACATGAAATGGCAAACATCACTTAATTGCAAGGCTTGATATGAAGATAGAATTTTCAAATTTTTATTTTACCTTGCTGACTTCACACAATATGCAAAATAGGGAACTGGGTTCTATAGATGTTCACTTAGGAATGGAAAATAGGGAATTGTGCGACTAATTCATAGACAGAAAATCTATTATGGTGTTCACTTAATTTTTTATCCTAACTAAAATAAGAACCGCATGCTTAGAAGCCTAATTCCCTAGAAAACAAGAAGAACAACACATGAATTCAAACTTGCATAACGAATTATGTCATCCAAATTATTCATATTTCTCGTAAGCATATCCCACAATGTAGCGACAACACGAGAAAGTGTCGAACTCACTATATAACCATCTCGGTTCTCGTAATAATCAAAATGGTGAAGCACAGTTAAACATGCATCTTACGATTTCCAAGCACCTAGGATATCTATAAAAATAATAGAGAGCACAAAATAACAGGAGATCGGTAAAATACATACATGTACTTGATGTATACGCACACACATAGACAATAGCTAGGAGATCGGTGAGTAATGGGACACAAAGGAAAACTTACACCACCAGCAGTTCCAAATGGTATCATGTAAATAAGTGAGATAGTTGTGAGACCGTTCATAAAAAATAATAGAGAGCACAAAGTTTTCAATCACTATTCTTTTTACGTAGAGACTTAGTACCACTTCGATATATTTTTCATTATACCGTAAACTCAACCTAACGAAGTATAATTAAGAACCTAGATTTCTCGTGGATATTGGAATTAACTACTATCAAGTCACCATGCATTCAGTCACAAAACAAATTAGCTAGGACAAAGAGATGCTAGGCGGTAGAGAACTACAACTTACATATATGTTCAATCCATTGTTTACTTTAGTGTTCTACATTCTATATAACTAACGTGAATATCAAGAATGATGAATTTCATGAAATTCACCACTAATTGTTACCTTTGCTGATATATTGTCATATCTCTAAGCAGCTTCGCTAATTTCCTTCTCCACAACTTTCCCTTTTCTCTCCACATCTCAAACACCCGATTCTAAACAGTATAGCAAGCAGTTTCCCAGCACTTAATTCATTTGAAACTTGAGTGCCAAAAATACGCACATGGTACACACACAGTAGCTAGGGGATTAGTTAATCAAATACAAAATCATATGATGGGATAATTATATGATTTACCCAATCATCACAAAGCCAAAAGATGTTTCACTCCTCATCTATTAAAGAACTATTGTAGTTGTTAATATTGGTGGGGACACAGATGAGTGGTGCATTATGGAATGGAACCATTTTAGCTGGTGAGAAAGTTACTACTTGTAAGTTAGTTTAAATCATGTAGATAACAAAACAATTACTATAAAGGACTGAATCTGGTATGAATCGAACACACAACCTTCTAAATTTTTGTCAGACGCACTATCATTGTGCCACAGACTCATATTCATCAATTAACCGCTTTGCACAATGAAACTTTGTTCTAAAAGAAATTAAACATGTCAAAATCAAAATAAGGAAGAATAACACCATTAATTATTGTGAAGTGGTTAATCTATCAAACATAACGAAAATCATAGACACCTGGATTAAAGAAAGACAAAAATCGGTATTTTGACCCACCACCCTTACACCCAAGCTCGAAGAAACATACCTCAAGCCATAAGATCCAGTCTCGACCATCGAGTTATTCATCATAGCAATCATTAACTAATGTAGCCAACCACGCGACATAAGAGTTAAGGTGGTATAACCAAGCATAATAGATGTTCTTCGAAATTAGTTTCTCTTCACCTATAAAATCAAAAAAAAAAAAATCATAAATAAACCTATACATTAAAAAAAAAAAATCAAACACAATGAAATAGAGAAGCAAAGATCTAGGGTTCGTGCAGGAGAGGAAAAGGAATCGCAGAGGCATCAACAAATAGAGAGATTACATTTCAACAGAAACACCCAAGTCAAGTTAATCCCGAACATATAAAACACTATCTCAATCAATACATATAAGGATAGCAACCAAGGAAAGATTGTAGCAAAGGATACCATCCAAAAATCACCCATTCTTCGAATGAGTCTCTCTTCACCTACGAATCCAAACAAAATTTCAATCACCTCTCTTCACCGCATAATCAAAACTAAAATAAATCATTAACAATTTAAAAGAGGACACATTCAAACACAAACCAAAGATAGAAGCAAAGATCTGGGGTAGAGGAAAAGGAATCAGAGGCAGAAAGAGAATCCAATAAAAAAAAGGTGGAAAGAAGGTTTTACATGACACAGATTGAAAAAGCAAATACATATTCAACGTCCAGAAATAACAGGGAATATCTCGACGGACCCAGAAATCCCCTCATCAATTAAAGAGCCTAAATTAGAGCATACCTTCATGGCCGTCAAGGATATATGGACTCGCATTATATCTCCGCGTTCAATAAAAGCACCTAAAATTGAAGTTCCCTATATGGAATCAGCAGTTTGAGCAAAAAGAAATGCAAACAAAAGCTTGTTATGCACTGGAGAGTCAACCACATGCACACTAAAGCAAGTAACAATCCATCAAATGCTTAAACAATCACAAAAATAAACTGATCATATAAAATTCTATAACATTTATTTAAATACATGACAATAATGCAAAGACCTTCTTCACATCCTTACACCAAAAATTGGTAAAGCAAGGCCCTTGCATACCATTCATGCCATAAACACTCAAAAAATCACATCAATGAGAAAATTTCAAACATCATTAGTTTTCCTACTCACAACCCTCCATTTTCATTTATGGTTTATATTTATTATATCTAGCCGCGCTCTAACAAAAAAACATAAAATTAGTAGGCCACAGTATTGGAAGGATCTGTTGAGATGGTACATATCGAAGGAACTAAGGAAGACTCATAAAACCATTCCCAAGGTTCAATTAGACCTTATCACTTGATCTGTTGAGATGTGCCACCTTAGCCAACTTCATCGCATAATTCGATCTAAACACTATAACTCTTGCTCAGATAATGTACCCATTCATTTCATGATGGGAAAAAAAACCCAACTAAAAGTTACAAAAATTTCAATATTTCTCTATTGTGGCGCAAGGTTAATCGAGCATCACCGCTAAGTGGGAAAAAAATAGAAGCTCTACAATTTGCACAATTTGTGTTAAGAATTTCTGAGAGACTAAATAAAATATAATGAGACTCTAAGCTTATCGATAGCAAAACTTAGGCTTGAGCAAAGTTAGAGTTGTCTTTAATCACTTTTATTTTGGCGTAGGCTCGACAAAGTGTACACGAACGTCTTGCAAATGAGCATGGCGAAGATTGCACACATTTACATGATCCTATAAAAACAAACCCATGTTCGGATTGGGAAACAGAGATATGGGGTTGAGGAACTACGTACTAAATATATGTTCATGAATATATTATGCTATGCATCTATGCGCACATATGCAACTATTCAATGCTCAACTTAGTGTGAAATGAACCCTCCCAGTAAAAAAAAAATAAAAAATCAGCAACCCACGTCATAGACCAAAAGAAAAGGCTTATAAATAAAAAAAGGCTTAGAAATTACCATCCTTCCTAAGTTTATCTCTACAAACTAAGTATATCTAGAATATAATTTAAGTATTGGTACACAATGCTCATATAAACGCAATCATAGATTTAAAAAATAAAAGGAACGATAAAAGAAACACTTACCCAAATTTCTAATGAAGAGCCACGAGAAAAGAGTATTTCATTATATGCACCTTCTAACTCACCATGCTTCCATAAATGGGATGCGCTAATCATTTGTTATGTCATATACTTTAATCCCGGATAATTATCACATGCAATATGGCTTGTTTCCCACTTTATTCCATGTATTGGACCCTCACCCATGTGTATGTAAAACCTATAGCAAAAAAAAACACCCACTCAATTAATGATCAACTTATCAATTTTTCAAACTTAAAATGTTACTCAGTATTAAACCGACGCCCTATGGATTCCAGAGACCCTTTTCGTCGTTCATAAGAAACGACGCTCTAACAACCAACTACAAATTACCGCTCGCAAAATTAGTGCCATTCAGGGAGGATGGGTTAACATATGTAGTTATACAGATATGTTTATCATCAGGAAGATAATCAACGTAGCAAGACATGTACACTTATAATAGTAAAAAGGAAAGTAAGCACCAGCTTAACCAACTGTTGAAAAATGTAGATTAATAAATTAATATATATATCAATGCTCTTTCTTTGTCAGAAATGGTTGGCACAATGCATACACCCATTGCAAAGTAAGCACCAGCTTAACCAACCCATTTCACAAAGGCATACCCTTCTAAAGAAGTTGAAGATGTCTCCCTCAAATGCTCCATCAGTTTGCCCACTGGACATGACCCCATAGCCCTTGAAGTTGAGCAGCAACCGTGAAAATTGAGATCCCCAGATAACATAGAGCAATGCCCATGCCTAAGATCCACAATCAAAGCCCGCAAAGCCACCATACTGACTACTCTCTACTTCCGTAGATGAGATGATTTCAACAATTTATTAAATGTCACTGTGCCAACTTTAATCCTCTGAAATTGCTTTTGTACTAAAGCTTTCCTTGCAATTCGAACATAACCAATGAATAAAGGAATTGAATTCTAACCCTTTCATGATTAAAATCTTACCCGAGAGATCCGAATGTGGGCAAAACCCGGTACACACGAACATTACATAGTGAGGCTCATGGACTTGATATGAGCAACCAAGATCCGATGTGATAATGGAAACTCTCTAATGGACCGGAAATCACATCCCATATTGGAGTTTTCAGAATCATATAGTGTCTTGATTCTCGCTTTCCAAGTAAATCTCAAGAAAACCAAAGATTTTGTAGTCAGCTTACATCTTGGTCCGCAATGATTCAACTTTCCATAGCAACTACTGCAAACTCTAATGTCCATGAACAACTAAAAATCTAGGATTAGCAGCAATAGTCAAGGTAAACGACACCAGAAAAAAATATGTTTTCTACTAATATAGTTTGATTCACAGATGGACATTAGAGTTTCCAGTAGTTACTGGACGGATGTGAATGAGTTACCTTAACCTAAAATACCAAGAACACAAAACACTAATTCAAAAACAAAAACATGAAACGCATCAAACCAAAATAGAGCAGAGAAAAAAAAAAAAAAAAAAAAAAAAAAAAGCAAACCTTAACCTATATTTGGTTCTACTTTGAGAAACCATAACCATAACCTTAACTCCGGTCATGAGCTTTAATAACTTGTTTTTCTTTCTCTGTAGGTCATACAAAATTCAATTAGACAACAAAATCTAAAGTTAGTTTATTGAAAGAAAATCACAGCCTTTATGCTTAAACGTATAGCACATTATATATCAGATGTCAACTCTCTTAATTTTTCTAAAATTTTCAATAAGATAGTATCCGTCTTATTTGAATGGGGGAAGTGACCGCTAGTGTGTTGGAATTTCTAGTATTTCACCTAACGGTGGTTTTTCTTGCCATCTAAATACTTTGTGTGGTTGGAAAACGTAAATATGGCGAACTAAAGGTCAATTTTATTTAATATAGTATTTTTTTTTTTATTGCCATCAATCATGGTAACATTCCTCTTCAACACAAATATAGTATGGTAGCTAAACGTTCAAACGGTATAAGAATTTACTTCCAACTTTCAAGTGACATCAAATACTTAATTCTAATGTTACTCACCTCAATCGTATCTCGCATTTCATGATGAGTGTACCGAGCTTTAAGGTTGTAAGAACTGATCCAACCTAATGTCTCTCGTCTCTAGCTGGTCTCAAAGATCAAGGTGCAAGACCGCAAAATAACAAAAGGAGTTTATTATCTCAAAATCATGTGGTGCGGTAATATAGTATTAAATTAGTGGTAATTACATTTCCATTCGCTTAGCAATCGATAAGTCCGTAGCCGAATATTTTACCGCAGTAGTAAACTCCGATTGTAGGTTATTAAGATAAAAGAGCAAGTTTGCAAAAAAAAAAAAAAAATAAAGCAACAAAAGAGAAACAAAAACCTACAACATTGTTCATAGCTACTACGTAAATCTAGTGTGTCAATAAAGTGAAGGTTTACGCTCAGCTGGGTAATGGACATGAATCTCGTCCCGCCATGAGCATACAACAGAAGGTCAACTTTTCCCATTCATTGTATCGGACATGCCTCGCATCAAAGGAGAAAAACAACCCAATTCAACCCAAAGACCCCCGCTTATTATGATAAATAATGTATAATTTAAAAGGTAACAATAAAATTGAATGTATAATTTAAAAGTAACAATAAAATTGACCTTTCCTCCTAATTGAACAAATCCATGTCCGTGAAACTGACACCAATATCCCCGCATTGGTAACAAATGTCGCGTTTAGATTCTTTGGTCCTAAGATCGAACTTCTATACCATGGTAATTTGAATCAGGTTAGCACCAACAAATATACCACCTATGAATCATCTAAAAAGTTAAGCAAACAGACACAAAAGCTTATGTTGCATATCTTTGATCTTGAAATAATGCAAGGAAGCAACATTCTTAGAGAAAACTTTCTATCAAAGTTGCAATCTTTGGTTAAAAGATCTACATAAGAGCAATAGGTTTTCTCAAGAATCTCAACAACAGATAATTCCAAAAGTTTAAGATTTTGTAACCTCAGAAACACCTACATGAGATCAAGCTCATGTTTCCTGGGTGATTGATTATTTAAATCCAAAATAAAACCCAAGGATTTTGAAGCCCTTGATAATTGGATTTACTAAACCGAACAATGAAGTATACACCAACCTATCTTCCCATTCCGAGCATAACATATCTGGTGGATATATGATTTCTGATAAAGCATCAATCAATTTACGGGACCAAGAAATCTTGTGTAAATGGACATGGAAAACCGCATTCACCTTTTTTCCTTTTGGATATTAATGTGATTCTTTCAGAGCATGTTGCAAGTCCCACTTAAGCTTCATACTGGTCACGATGAGATGGTGATTTTTGCAGTCCAAACCCCACGTACTACAACTTTTAAGGCCTCTTCCTTTTGAATTGAAGCACCTTGCATCATTGGATTGCCACTTCCTGCTATTACAAACAAAGCAAAATTTTTATCCACATTCGATTCAACTAAAAATTGAAAAACAAACCAAAATATCTCAAAAGCAAGATAACATCATCTCCACAACACGTATGGCTGGGACTAAAGGTAAAAAGCCCTAGAATTTGCTAAACCGGAAAACCTCCGATTTGGAGAAAAACGCTAACTTTTCCTAAACCCAACACCCTAAATTGCAACCTAATCTTATTAGATCCCATAAACAAATGTAAACTCCATAATTTAAAATAATAACGAATCAAAAACCCTAGATATCACATAAGAAATTGAAAAAGCGAGAAATACCAAATAAAATAATAATAATCGAACCATTTGAAACTCATAAAATTCAGAATCAAACACGAAATTCGATTAATTTGTATTGCGTTGGATGTGATTTCTTGGAGGAGAAGAGGGAAGAAGGATCACTGGAAAGTGGGAAAATTTCAGCTTTTATGATGTAATGGAAATATAATTCGCATCCACCGATCAAGAAAATGGGTAATATCCGTGGCCCCTTTCATTCACAAACACCTGTCAAACGAAATCCGTACGCTCCCGACCGCGAGATGACCCTCTCCTATTAATCCCGACCATCTAATGACTCTTTGATCAAGGAGTCAAACACCACCTTTTTATAACAGCCGATAAGGATTATTACATGAAACTAGTCAAGCCCAACAAGCTAAGCTCCAACGACATACTACTACATTAAGTGAACAAAGTTGCTTTGTGCTAACCTACCAAATGAGCCTCATGGGTAACCTAGCTGGAGCCGAAACTACTGGAGGGGGCCGAGATTGTGTCACAAGGGGGGCAAGCTAACACTACCTTCCATGTTAACTCCTGCAATATTAATAAAATACCTAAATAAATATATTATCTCTAATAATAAATAATGTGGACTTGTGGCAAGCTAACACTACCTTCCATGTTTATCCAATGCCTTGTGCCTCCACTGGACTTGTGTGCTCGCCGCGCCCTTCACTTGCTAGCCAAGGTGGTTTCCACAATCTTGAAAGACTTGACCCGTATAAAGGATCATATACGCCAAATATGCCCGAACGACGTCTTCGGTCAACACCAAGCTGACATGTTCCATAAAATGTGGTCTTATCGGTATGCCTGGGGCACTGATATCTCTTTTTATCTCTATCAGTCTAGCTCTCTAATCTTTCAACGCCAAAGGCTTCAAAGTTCAGACCCGATTCACCTAAAATCCTTGTTCGTGCGGAATATACAAGCATACGGAATTTCTCAAGCTCCACTGATCTATGTGGAAACAGCACAATAGGTTAGGTAGTAGGACAAATGATAGAAATTATATAACATGTCACCATTAGTTAGGGAAGTAGTACAGTGGTCTGGAGAGTGAAGACAATACCAAGTCTATAATTAGATGTAATTAGAGATGGTGGCAACTGGCAGTCCGCGCACAGTGGTGCTTACATGGAATCCTAATAATCTCTATTTTTTTTTATTTATTTTTTTCTATAGTAACACCTCCCGGTAGAATGCAGTAGAATCCAAATCATATAGGGACAAAACCCGAATGCACTTTCCTTAAATCAAATGGTCCAATTCAGATTTACCGCAGACATCATCCATACTCATCTATCTCATGCAGAGATAAGGGGACATAGTTCTCGCTACTACAGTTAACTACTTTTAACAGTAACACAAGGATCGTATAGAAAGGGATGTGATATCGGGCACCGTATATCTTGAAAGATATAATACTATAAATATTCAACCTTGTTCGTACCAAGGGAATTTTTTTTATGGAGAAATTTTTTTTTTTTTTTTTTTTTTTTTTTTTTTTTGAGAAACAAGGAACATTTTTATTAATGAAAATTCGAGCTCACAATGAGTTTAAGATCGAAAATAAGAGAATCCAAAGTAACAAGAACATACTGTAAAAGTACAATACCGAGAAATCCGACAAGAGGAAGAGAAGGATTACCGGAGTAAGACAAATACAAGATTTAATAAGATCCATTAAATCTAAGAAGGATGGTTTTTCTCAATTAACTTCCAACCATTTAGTTAGTTTTTCTTCTATAGAAAGATGTGCTCCCAAAGTAGGAGTGATTTGCTCAAATCTCTTGTAACTAGTGATGAAGCTTCCGTCGTCAAAAAGACCACCTATGGAGGTTCCGTCGCCGGATAAGTTGATGATGAAGATTCGGATGAAGATTACGTCGCCGGAGACAACCAAGATGAAGATTTCGTCGTTGGAGAGCATCACTATTAATCTTAAAACCCAACCCAATAACCAAGAATCGTCATTAGACTAAGTCTTGGCTGCTAGTCTAGACCTAGATTAGTCGGTCAGACTACCTCCTAAGTCTTATGGGAGTGCTAATCTAGCAAGCCTAGATTAGCAACCATGTCGACCAATGTAACCATTCCGCGCCCTGGTAACTTAACCCATTCTCGCCACATTCGGAATGGTTCAACCGCTTTAAATCTCAAACACAAATCAAAATACTCTCCACCACCGAACCATTCCGCGAAAAAGGTAGTTTTTCAAGCGTCAATCATTCAAATAGAACTATCTCTAAGATGCTAGTTCACATGCTAAGAATCGGTAGGAGAGAGAACTAATGTTAACTTTTTTGCCACACTTTTTTGAATTGCAACACTTAAGGGATAATCTAGCACCTCCAATCTAAATTTACAAGACTTAGTCTTAAAACAAGATAAAACCCAAAAGAAGTAGATAAAACCACCGTAATGGTGTGATAAGTTAAAAACATAATAAAAACTACCCTAAACTACTAGCTAACTTAAAAACAAGGAATAATGAAAAATCATTCGGATCCAGCCATTTCTCCGGCATGAAGGGTTGTGCTCGACATGTTGCTTGGAGAGAGAGAGAGAGAGAGATTGATGGTGTTGTTGGAGAAGAGAGAGAGAGAGAGAGAGAGAGAGAGAGAGAGAGAGAGAGAGAGAGAGAGAGAGAGGAGGAGATAGGATAAAAGAAGTTGGATTCAATCGCCAACTCTCTACGAAGGAACATCCTAGGAAGAAGCCAAAATTAAGAAGAAGCTGAAGAAAACAAGAACAAGAAGGTGAGAATGATTTTTATTATGGTCTGTCTCGCTGGTTTGGGTCTGCCTTTATTGACTTTTGGGAACCCATGGAAGGTTCAGCTGACAACGTGGATCCACCCATGTTGGTTGTGACTTGTATGGCCCACCGGGGTAGACGGGGCTTATTGCATAAAGGCATACCGCAGACGTTTGAATTTAAACAAAAATGCTAAGTTTGCCGAAGGTATACACTTCGATTTGTCCCGGGATCTAATAGCAGTGGCCTCTTTCTAAAATCCGGTGGTGGCGGGCCCCACCCTCTCTGTTAAAACGAAGTACAAGTATTCGGTCAGTCTAAAACTGCTAGAATTTAAATCCTATTATTGGGGTTGTAACATAGAATTCAAATGTCCCAATACCATCATCTTATTGAAATTCTCCTCTATTGGGTAACCGTTTTTTCCAAGAAAATTCTCTGCAACAAATCTTCCTAAATCTTTGATTCTCTAAAATTGTACTCCAACCGTTTGGATATTATCCGAAGTATTCAGATCTTCCAATCGTATTTGGATACAATAAATAAATATTTTCTATTAGTATTATCTTAAATAAAACATCGTTATTCAATGCGATTTTTAGGTTTTTCCTTTTCAATTTCATTATTACTCTCATGGTGTTCTCGAACCCATCGAGATTTCTCATAGCCTTATGCTTTTCAAACGATTGTTACAATTGTTTTAAGTACATCAAGGACGATTTCTTCCTAAGCATGACGTAATTCTGCTTTCTCATGAAGAACAATGGCTACTGGATTTGATTGTGATAATGGTGTTTTGTGCTTATTACTCCCATATGGGACAATTCCATCTTAATGAAGAAGATAATGATGAAGAAGACAAATTCTTCAAATCCAAATGGCGTAATTTAATTCAAGTGCCATCCCTCAAGTATCATCAATTTCCTTGAAATTCATGTATTTTATACGTTTGTATTACAATTTACTTACTATTGTGATACAAATTCTTTGTATTTTATTATGTTTTTCAATGATGTATCTTAAATTGATGTATACAATCTTTCTATATCAATGAAATTGAGAGGATCACCTCTTTCCTTCAAAAAAAAAAAATGTCCCAATACGATGAAAGTCAAATAAACGAAAATTATTGAGAAAATCATAACAAGCCACTTCCTCGCTAAATGTGCGCCTTCCATCGTAGCAACAGTTAGCTGGTAACCCATATTTACACGTCACTAGCTAATGTGTCTGACGAGAGATAATTTATATATGGGTCTTCTTAACTTGTATACCCGTATACATGTTAAGGAGCCATTAATAACTCACTTTTATCTTGTTTTTCTAACTTTATTATACACATTTCAAGATAATTATTAATGACAAACCTAAGGTAATATATAAAGACAAATTTACATAAATACCCTTAATATTTGTTTAATAATTTAAGTATTTTGGTCCCACTACTTATGACTATTCATTTGCAAAGTTAAATATTTTTTCCAAGACTTTTTGGTTGACACCCGTCTATTACAGCAGTTTGTATGCAGTTGTCGTTTGAGGTTTTTCATTTTTTTTTCGTGGATTTTTCTTCCCATTAGCCTATTAATTCAAAAATCGTCATTATAGGAGTGGCACCAATGCTTATGTGATAGGTCTGGAGATAATCTGTCTTTTTTCGTTTTCTTTGCACGTTTGGGGTACAAATAATTAACTCTATTTTTTCGTATAAACATTTTCTCCTCTAACTTTTTAGATAAACATCAAAATTGATTTTTGGATAAACATTAAAATCCAACCATCATAATAATGAATATTCGACGCTATTTTAAGATAAGCATACGTAGATGTGAAATTATAAGCAACCGGGCGTGAATGTATAATTTAGTATTATATAATGTTAAGGGTGTAAATGGAATAAACCTTTTATAAAAAACATGTAAATCTTATTCCAAGATACCTACAACTCCAATGAAATTAATCAAATTCCAAGACAAAAAATTGTAAAAACAAGATAAAGATGAGCTATTAATGGCTCCTTAACATGTATATAGGTATACAAGTTAAGAAGACACTTTATATATATATTGTATATAGAAAAAACTTGGGTACTGAATCGAGATTTATGATTACGGTGGATAAAAATTTCGCATAAAAATGAATTTATTTCGATTATCAACGAATTTCCTAAGATTTACGATAAAATCAATTAACTTAAAATTTTTATTTTATTTTTTAATACGAAAAATAATGTTATTGATGAGAGAGTGATTATAAATTCCTATCCTCCTGGAGGCAAAGAGATATCCAGGAGGAAAAACTGTTAAACTGTTCTTCCTCATTACTGAGGTTTCTAGCATATTTTGCGAGAGAATCGCTACAGGATTAATATCTCTGTGCACATAAGCGCAAATCCAATCTTCGAAATAAACTAATAAACTTAACGGAAAATGGGTTATTTGTCCAAAAAAAATTTAAAACACGGTTCAAATGGACGAGTAAAAAATTTTATGGGTGAAATGGACACAAAAAAAATAGCAAAGATGAAAAACTGGATTCATCCTCGCTTAAACTTAAAAATAACGAGGATGAAATCGGGATGCATCCTTTGTAAATTAAAAATAAGAAAAGTATTTGAAAAATGGGCAGATGAAACTGGTTACATCCCGCCTATTTTTAAATTTTTGTCCATTTAAAACAGTATCAAAATCTAACTCGCCCTTTCACCCAGAAATTTTGATTTTGGTGTTTTTAACCAATTTTGTGTAAACTTAAACAATCCATAATAACGTTTCTAGCTAGTTGTCTATTTTATTGAATTCAAGCTACCAAGTTGTCTATTTTATTGAATTCAAGCTACCATTAACACCTTTAATGCGCAATCTACTTCAAAGTGCAACTTCCTTATGCCATTCCTCTTTGCCCATATAATTGCGTCAAGAAGAGCCTTGGCTTCACTTTGTTCTGGATCTAAAGCGTTTGTGTGCCAGCATATACCTTTATTACTGTTGCCTGCAAAATTCCTCATTATTAGTCCCACTCTTAGATTCATAATTAGCTCTTTGAAAGAAGCATCAAAGTTTATATTAATAAATAGAAAATCACGACAACTCCAATGTTTAGTAATAGATGTAACAGATACAACTTCATCATTGTCTCTGTCATTGATTCTGTGCCAATCAGAGAAGTCATTTCTTATCAAAAGTGCAACCTAAGCAGGAGACAATTCTGCATCACACTACACCATTTTTAGGGATTCGCAACAAGGATTCGCAACGGCACTAGGTCGGTTACGAATCTTAGTTGCTAATTTTTCGCAACAGATGGGTGCCGTTGCGAATTTTGCAACCTTACAGGCAAAGTTGAGAATTGCAACTGCCCTCAGTTCAAGCGTGCGAACGACTTGCTTGGTCGGAACACTAGAGTCGATAAACACGCCCAAATCAAACTTCTGGCCAAGACTTCGTTTTTTTTCCACCCTTAATCCAAGTCTAGGGTATATTCTACCCTTTAATCGAGTTCCATCTCATTTTTCTCCGCCAAAACCAGAGACTCGCCCCTCCTCTCCCTCCTCTCCGCTCCTCTCTCCTCTCCTCTCCTCTCGATCTCCATCCCCAAAACCAAGGTTCTTCATTTTTTTCCTCTCAATCACTAAAATCTATCATCGTGATCTCGTATACTGGGTATAATTTTTTGACATAGTTTTTAGGGTTTATAGATTTCGATTTTTAGGGTTTCATTGTGATTTGATTTCTAGGGTTTCAGAGATTTGATTTCTAGGATTTAGAGATTTTGATTTAAGTTTATCAATCCTGTGGTTCCATTTAAGTTCTTCGTTCTAGTTTAATGCTTGATTTCGCTTTTTCGATTTCACTTGTGAATCGATTCTTTCAGCCAGCTTTTTTATTTCTTTTTTTTCTTTCCATTTTATGGTTTGTTATGTATCTGAATCTAATACCCCCCCCTTTTTTCCATGTTAGGGTTTGTCAAGATTGAAGAACTGGTTAGAGTTGGTTCAGGAAGAACTAAGAAGGTATATCCAATTATGAAATTGTTGTGGTTATTTTATATTTTATTTCCATTTTATGGTTTGTTGTTTATCTGAATCTAATGTTTTTTCTTTTCTTTTTTTCTTTCCATGTCTAGGTTTGTCAAGATTGAAGAACTGAAGTTCAGTTCATTAGAGTTTGAAGAAGAACTGGTGAGAATTGGTTTAGGAAAACTAAGAAGGTATATCCAACTGTTTTGATTATTTTGGTTCCTTTTATATTGTTTAGCTGAAGTTTGATAGAATCTCATTGAGCATGATAAAAATGGTCCTAGTGGTGAATCGCAAAGCTACTTGTATCTCATTCTCTTTTTGTTGAGAGGATGTTTCGCCACTAACCTAAGGGCTTCGCAACCTACCACTAGATTTAGTTGAAGCTACATGTTAGAATTGAATTGGTGTACTTAAAGAAATTTTGTATAATCTCCTAACTTCGAAGTTTTTATAAGTTGTATGGTCTGAACTTAAGAATTTTTATAAGATTTTGATTTTGATAGAATATCATTGAGCATGATAAAAATGGTCCTAGTGGTGAATCACAAGGTGTTATTTTTCTTCACATTCAGTTAGTCTTAAGTTTCAATTTCTTTGTTTTATTCTTGGGTATGTCTTACAATAGAGTTTTAAACGATTTGTGAGGTTTTCTTAGTATTGCATGTGTGCTGACATTTGTTGAATTAAAATCTTGTTATTGTGTTTCTTGAAATCAGCAAGGTGGGTATTTAGGGAAAAAAATTGTTGTTCTATTTAGTCACCACTGTACATGAATAGATTAAGTTACTCCATGGTAAGACCGATCTTGTTGGTCAGTGAAGAGGGTTGGAAATTCCTTAAACTTTTATAACACCATGATTATATTTGCTTATACTTGTAAAATAACATATGATACCTAGAATTTTGTGTAACCATGGAAGGATGGTAAAGTGTTAAAGTTTAATGAAATGTTTTGATTTCATGCCAAAAAATCTTCCGAAGTTCTTCTTGTATTCGTGTTATAATCTTTACTTCAAGTAATGGGTTTGTTTTGGATTTGGATTTCATCAATATATTCAAGACAAATCAAAGAATATATATAGGCATACAAACCGTTTGTGTTATTGCACAAGACCTAAATATATGAAAATCTACATACGTAGAGCGCACTAATTATTAGATGTTTCATAAGGTATATTCATAAGTGTAAAATGTTAAAATTGATTAAGTTCAAACTATTTTTATTGAAAGTGTTAATTTATCCATACCCATTGACCTCATATAGAGAACCAAATGATTCGCAAATATATATGAAATGGAATATCTAGTATGCTTGGATCATGCTTGCGTATGATGCGTAGATGTATGGATGGGTAAAGGATCAGTGGAGGTAAGATACTCTTGCTCCATCACTTATTATTCTTTGTATTTGGATTCCAATGTTAGAACTAGTTGGAAACTTAGTTAGGTGATGAAACCTTAGAATAAACTACAAAATCTGTTTTTCGACATTTCAAACGTAGGTACCGTTGGGATCATAAACTGAAATATAACCGTTAGAATTGAGTGAATTTTTAATATGTTATCCTAAGATATGTCGAATACTCTGTTAAAATATCAGATAATCGTGTTAGAAAAGTGCCCGAAACTATTGAATTACGTAGAACCTTCTATAATTTGTACAACGATGCAGAGTTCTTGAACTTAAAATGAGGCACTTTAAACGGCATTTAATTATCTGATTTTTGGATATGAATATCCCATTGTGGTTATGATTCAGCTGTAAAAATTTCAAATAAATCTGATCATTGTAAGTACCCCAAAGAGTGGGATAATAGAACTGAATTTTGTATGACAATGGTCCGAAAGCGCCTTGTGATGTATGTATCTCCTTATTGAACCGTTACATTGCTCTGAAGTTTTAGTATGCTATGGTACCCTGAGTGATAATGGATATCTGTAAAGTTTCCGAGAAGATCGAATCGTCTACCACTTAAAAGTGTAGACATTTAACCGAATTTTATAAACGTCAGTTTTGATAATTAGGTGTTGTGTTTTGATTCAATATCAATATGTGTTTTGAGTAAAATGGCATTGAGCCTTTGTATTTACATTATGTACTTATAGCTCAGATTTTTATTGAAGAACTAAATTGATACCTCTCTGTAACTCTCCTTTATTTAGTTGGTAATGTGTTCTCAGGTGATATAAAATCATATAGTTGATTTTGGGTGATTTTGGGTGATGGATGGTGGATTATAAATATTTTAGAGTTTACCGAGGGACAAGGACCTGTGGTTGTTGAAATTTGATTTTAGGCTAGTTTGGTATTGTCATGGAATTTTAGAAAAGCGCTTTCTGTTGTCTTTGTCATGATGTGGAAATAAATGCGCATGACGTTTGATAAACTATAATTTAAAAGCACGTACAATTAACAAACTCAAATTCGTTTGCAAACCGGTATTTAAAAGTGCTTGGTGATGTAGTTAATGACGAAAATAGACATATTTCAAAAATTAGTTTTAATACAATTTTATTATAATAAATTATATTTCTAATTTTAATATATTTAATAAAATATAAGTAATTTTTTTAATTGTTTTTATTATTTAATTAAAAAAATTATGATTATGGTTTGCTTAGAAAATATTATTATTTTAATTATTTTTTTCAAAAAAAAATTTATTAAATTTTTTATTTTTATCATTTTTCATATTAATATTTATTAAATATTTAATATTTAATATAATAATTTTAATTATTATTGTATTTATTATTTTAAATAAAAAATTAAAAAAATAGAGAAATAAAATGAAATTATAATTATAATGTTAAATGTACAATATTTGAGGGTAAAACTTGTCTTTATAATAAATTAACAAGGTTAAAATAGAGAATTAGTTAAATCGAATTATGTGGGTCCATTACCTTCTCAAGTTTTGCCTTTTAAAAGCTAGTGTCAGAGCTTTTAAAAAGTTGTGCCTAAAATGAAAAGTGTTTTCTCCAAAAGCACTTTGAAATTTTTTTACCAAACACAATTTTTTGGTAAAAGTTTGTTACAAAGTGCTTTTTGGTTGAAAAAAGCAATCCCAAACTGGGGCTTTTTTCAGGTTAAGGGGGATTTAAAAGGAGCTCAAATGTATGCGTAAGGGGTTTGTCGATCACCACTTATACTCCACACCGATTGTTTGATTAAAAGGGGTTTAAGAACCAGGATTCTCCTCGGTTTGTCGGATAAATGACTCAGCTTTTTTGTTTCTATCCTCAGCTTTTCCTGACTAATACATACCTGTGTAGGTTTCTTATGCTTACTCCTTTATAACTTTAGCCAATATGAAGAAAATGGGCTATAAAGTATATTGCTAGTAACTTACACCTTGAACATGTTGCGTCAACTCTGGTCCCTGGAGTTATGAGTTTATTTTCGTCTTGATGTCTTTTTAATTTACATAACATTAACGGCTTGATTCTTGGTTAGATTATTTCCCTTATGCTATTAATGTCATGACGAAAATGCATATGAAGGTGTACAAGTAAAGCTAATGTTCTGGAGTGATTGTCAGATAAATTGAACTTTAACCGTTCCAAGTAATAAATGAATGGACAGATGAAAATGTTATGGTATTGCTTGTTTATTTTTTTTTATGAACAAGATATAATATATTGCTTGTTATCTTTGTATCTTTGAGGGGGTTGGTGGCTACTGAGATATAATATATAGAAAAAGGTACATGCATGAGGCATCTACTACTTGTATAGTTTCATTTTGGTGTGCACTACACATACATTTAGTGCTTTCACTTGCATTTAAATGACAAGATGTTAAGTATTAATTATATCTCGAAAGACAAAAAATCTCTATATCTCCGTATTATGCGAGTTATTTGAAATTTCCCCCGTGTGTATATCTCTCGCATTATGCAAGGAGATTGAATCTCTGAACCGCTTGTGGTATGTGAGGTTAAGTGATGGAAGGTTATGGCATTGGGGTGATGATGATGGAGTTTTTGGTGTTGATTACCCGCATTGTTTTTGGCATGGGTTCGGTGGAGTGGCGGCCTAAGTGGTGGTTATAGATTGCACTTGAAGCTACAAGATCGCAGTCATATGGTTATACAAGACCATATGATTATAAAGGTACACACGCCTAAGAGCTTCTGGCTTTCTCCAACTACGTAAAAAAAATGAACATACCAAGTGTTATTATTTGCATTTTATCATTAAGCCGTTGTCCTGGTACGTCTCGTAATGCACTGCCTTAACTATGGTCTTTTTTGTTATTTCTTGTGCAGTTCACACTTTTTTGTCGACCCGAACCATCTCTCAAATCTCTTAAAGATAAGCTTTTACTAAAAATGTGCATTGACTTTGTAATGAGCATTGACCGTTAATTGGTAAAGATAGTTCCGTGGTATCATAAGAAAGCACATTCTAACTTTTTACCCAATATTGTGAATGTGTGAATTACTTTTGATAGCAAATTACTTGACTTTTTTCAAAGGGATTTGAACTTTACTTGCTGAGCACTCATCTTCATGGAAGCTTCGCTCATGGTTGGGTGATCGTGTCAATGATCATAAAGATGTTTCCAACATCGAGGCCAAGACGAATCGATGGCATGTTAACTGCACTTAATGTACTCGCTACTCTTTAACGTTCACTCTATTTTCCGATTATGTATGTTGCTTTTTTTTTCTTAATTACTCTGTTAGTTGTTTGGGATTCAAATTTTGATTTTCAAATACAAAGTATGATTCTTAAATGATGAATTTCGATATGAGTTTTCACATTGCATAAACTGCTCGATATATCAACTCCTTTTCTCCGTATTCCACTTAACTTTTTATTATATTTTTTTTTTATCTATTCAAAGGTGCCTGCTATTTTTGGGTTGGAACACTCAATGGGACAATCACACGTGATCATTCCAAGAAGGTTTTGGGATCTCAAAAGTTCCGCCGCCTTATTCGTTGCACAATCGACAAAACTATGCCATTTTATGGCTGGGACTTTGAACTTGGTACAAACTCCTCTCCTCTCCCACTATGATTCCACAACTGAGAAAACTCAACCAAGTTGGAAATGAGATCAAATTAGGGTTGGAGAAGAAAGCAAAGAGTCTATTAGGTCCCTTAGCAAAATTAAGATTTGTAAGTTTATGTAGTATCTCCTTATAGTGATTTAAGTTAGAAGAACTTAGGAATTTCGTAACTTTACATGAACCTAACTTTGGAATGAATGTATGTTGCATCGCTTAGTTTAAGTTAGAAGATCCGCAAGATGTGTACACTAGCTTGTCAGGATACTTAACACATTTGTATCAAATACTTACTTTTTGTTACAATCAATCAAGAATCTATTTTCTATAATTTGATAAGTTTTGTATGTCGTAATGAATGAATGTATATCTCGTAAGCTGATGAATGGGGAACCGGGGTAACCGCAAGGGGAAATGGATTTTGACTGTGTCAATGAAGACTTGACCTTTTTTTTAAGTTGCAAAATATTAGCAACGTCTTTAATCGTTGCTAAGTTAGAACCAGAACCGATAAATTAGAACCAGAACCAATAATATTTTTGTTCGGGTAGGGGTATTCCTGTAATTAGAAACGAGTTAGCAACGAGCAGTTGGTTGCGAATAACGCGGGTCGTAGCAGCGAGTACGTTGCGAATCTCCGTTGCTGACCAAGAGTCGCAATCGGAGCTTATGCCGTTGCGTAAAAATGCAACACCGTGTTTTGAAACGTCACTCTGCTAGTTGTGACCCGGTCAAAGCAACGACGGCGCCGTGCGAATCCCTAAAAATGGTGTAGTGTCATCAAAAACATTATTGCATCCAAATATGCCAACTTCTTCAAAAGCAGTGATTAGATTAATGGTTTTGTATTCAACTTGTTAGAAAATATACGAAGCACTGAGAGAAGGTGTAAGTGCATAAATTCAACCTCAAGATAAAAACGAATCTCCCTCCGAAGAAACCTATATCCTCTTAGGACGGTTCCTATAGGCATAGAAAATTGGCCACTTTGCTAGTTTTGCACCCATTATGGACCTAACAAACTAGCAAACAGACATGGATAAGTTGCAAATTTGTCACTTAGCCAGGTGAGGTCGAGTATTTACCGAGCGGTCAATACAGTTGAAATTCCATCGGGCGGTCAAGACTCGCCCATCCAGTGTATACCATCCAACGAGTCTCAAGTTAATCCCTATAAATGACCACTCCAATTTCACATTTCGCCAGTAAAGCAGTGGAGATCCCACACCACACCCCTCACTATATTTTCAGGCTAATCAGTCCATCGAAAGTCGCATAATTGAGAATGTTTATTTGCATAATTTCATGAGTTCTACACAAGAAAAGTAGAATCACACTTAGCAAGTAAAACACTCCTAAACTTTCTCTCTACTGACTTGCCTAACAATTCTAAAAAGATCTTTTCACAGCAGACTTACTTCCGACCCTTTATATAGGGTAATACATAG
>JAJJWW010001147.1:0-68929 GCA_023531295.1 Papaver armeniacum | reverse complement strand
CATTCATTGCGTCATTTATATTACTCATTTGCGACACTTTCGCAATGATGTCGTTTATTGATCTCGTGAAGTATTGATGTCGCGATATTCTGATCCTACAATTTTCCTGTTTAAGAAAAGCCTGAGTTTATTTCATATATATTTATTGATTTTCCTTAACAAAATTTCGGTACAATTGATGTTTATTCCATGATGTGTGTGTGGATGTGTGTGATTCAATTGGTTTCGGTTAAGAAAAACTATTGTTATCTTGCTTTATTGTGTGGTATCAATTGTTTAGGCTTACAAAATTACGGTGCAATTGTGGTGCTTTTAATGTCTATGTTGTTTCAATTGCTTCCGGTTGAGGTGAATAATTATGCAAGTTGATTCATTTGGTTTGTATGAATTATTTATGGCTTAACGAAATAAAAGGTTTACGGGATGAGTTGTTTAGTCCAATTCGATTCCGGATAAGAGAAACTAAGTTAATTCTAATCTTAGTTAGACTTATCGAAGTGAGGTTTCGGTTATTCAAGTCTAATCGAATGCCTTAACAAGAAATGCTAGTTAACTAACCTAGTACTTGTCTTGTTTAAAATTGAAAGGTCTAAGTTTATGGATAATTAGAACCTAATGAGAAAAATAGAGTTATCTTTATTTTGGTCTTATCGAATTAAGTGATTGTTGTTGTACAATCGGTTTAGCAAAGGGACTAAGGTGCTTAGTTGATTTTTGGTTTGCTAAACTAAAATGCAAAAATTGTTTCGGACAATTGTTTCCTTGGTAACATATCAAAATAAA
The DNA here is from genome assembly GCA_023531295.1 of Papaver armeniacum. Classification (NCBI taxonomy): domain Eukaryota; kingdom Viridiplantae; phylum Streptophyta; class Magnoliopsida; order Ranunculales; family Papaveraceae; genus Papaver; species Papaver armeniacum. Next base: position 68,146 of record JAJJWW010001147.1, on the reverse strand, counting down.
ACTATTTGTAGTTTCGGTTTTGATATTGGTTATTAGAACATGGTGTGTGGAACCCTCGTGCCTAACTCTACAGGTTACAAGTCTATTTTGAGATTTGTAAGATTCTTTTCGTGTTGTCCTTTTGTAGATGGGGAAAACGATTCGCTGGTTTTTACGGAATTGAGGAGATGATCGCGCGGAGGAGACTCCTTGAACCGAGCAAAATGCTTAACCTCACACAGATGCACTGCAAGAAGGGAGTGCTTTGAATTCGAGAGATCAATCTGTAGTACTCCGGCATAAACCAAGACATGGCCGTTCCAAAGTAAATTCGGTCACAAGAGAGGATGGGTCGGTCTGTAGGAGGGAAGCTGAGAAATGTGTGAGATCAATGGTGATCAAAGATTGTATGTGTGTTGTGTATTCTGAAAATAAGATAAATTCTGAATGATTGAATTTGCTCTGTTGAGAGTTGTATTGTTAATCTCGTGTTGTCTGTTTGATGTGAGATTCTCTTGTTTCAATCATGATTCAGACATTTATTTATATTGCTGGAATTGAAAACACCATGATCTCATGAAGTGTGACAGTTGATGGAATCAAAGAATGGGGAAGTGGAAATCGTGTTAAAACCAGTTGCTCAACGTGCGGAGACTTGGTTGATTTTCCATCCACTACTTTGTTAACTCTTTCAACTGATTGCACGACTTGCTCACATTCTCATCGTGTGTATGAACACACGTGCCGTAGACCGCCGGACACAAAACCCTAGTTAATATCCCCCATGTAACACTATTGATGTCTCGTGTGATTGTGGAGTCTGCAAGGCAGACGTGTATTTAGTTAGTCAGTTGCTGACTTCATGACTTCATGGGACGATGAGTCCTTATTTTGTTGAGTCGAACGTGATTTGGAAATGTTCTGAGACTCATGAATTTAACATGTCTGTTGAGACAGAGATATAATGTGTGAACAAGATAACATGAGCAAATATTGCTCATTCGATGAATTGTTGAATATTGATAGTTGAAACAGTATTCCTTGTGTTTGAGCAAATATTGCTCATCTTAGAAAATGTTGCTCATTCGATGAATTATTGGTAGCATGACCAAATAAGATACTGGCAATTGAACCGAGTATGATAAATAAAATGTTGATCACGGGATCAACGTAAAATTATTAGCGTTTGAATCTGGAATTATGAACCTTGGACTCAAAACCCTAATTTGATCAATTGATGATTAACTGATGGTTTATTGAAAATTAACCACGGAGCGAAGGAGGGACCGGCTACATGGGATTATGGATCAACCATGTAGCGCCCAGATGCTCATGTGAGCAAATATCAAGGTCTCCTGAAGACCAGTAGATTTGATGAAAGGATGATTAAATGCTGGTTTAATCATTTATTAAAATAATGCTCGTCTGAACCTTAGATAATAAAACCTAATTAATTATGAAGATGTGAAGGACCGACCAAGGGGTCATGAAACCGGCCCTGTGTAGTCACTGGATCGAATATTGATCGTCTTATGAAGTTCCAAGTTGTTTAGAAGAGTTTTGGACCTAATACGTGCAATTGCGCAAATTAGGTCAAAAATGTCAAAATACATGGGACCGGCCTCTTGCAAGCCAAAGAGCCAACCCTGGTCGGTCAAGGTAACATGCTCACGTCACCAAAGTTTTCGTATCTCAGTTATGAGAATTTTGATATTTTCTGGTGTGCGTTTGAGCAACATTTTGAGAAAATATGAAGAAATCGGAGATTTTTGTTGAAACCATGAAAACTTCATGAGATGAAGGAAAAATAAAATAATGAAGGAATCATAAAGTATGGGACCGGCTATGGCCAAGGCATGGCCGGCCGGCCAAGGGGCTGGTCCCATGGTATTTTTCCTAATTTTATTATGTTTTCATGATTTTAGGGAAATATCATAAAACCAAGGAGTTTGTTAAAACCAAAGAGTTTTGTTGAAATCAAGGAGTTTCCATGAGATGAGGAAAACATAAAAAATAATAATAATAAAATAAGGGACGTGTGGGACCGACTTGGGCATGGTTGGACGGCTAGGGCCCGGTCCCGTGAATTTTCCCTAATTTTATGTATTATTTCATGATTTGAAGGAATTTTCATAATTTGAAGGAAACATCATGAATTCAAGGAATTTCATGGGATTAAGGAAACATGAAAAATATAATAATAATAATAATAAAATAAAACGTGTGGGGCCAGCTAGGGCATGACCGGCCGGCTATGGCCCGGTCCCACGGGTTTCCTTAATTTTATATTATTTTTCATGGGATCAAGGAAATATCATGAGATTAAGGAGTTTTCATGAGATTAGGGAAACAATAATAAAATAATGAGGAACCTTGAGGTGTGGGGCCGGACGGGATCAAGGCATGGCCGGTTGGCCAATAATCACGGCCCCATAATATTTTCCCTAATTTTATATTATTTCCTCAGTGTGAAGGAAACACCATGAAACTGAGGAGTTTCCTCAAAACGAAGGATATTTGTTCAAATGAAAGGATCTTCATGGGATCAAGGAAAATAATAAAATATGATAAAATATAGAATTTGGGCGTGGGACTGGTCACGGCATGACTGGCCGGCCGGTGAGCCAGTCCCCTAACGCCTTGACTTATTATTTTATTATTTTCTTTCCTATTTGCATAGGCTCATCGTCTCGTCGTATTTTGAAATACTTGTTCGTGCGGTGATTGTTAGTGCATCATCGTTGAGTACACTTACACCATTTTGGTCGGGGCTTACTCAAAGGTAGCTCTGATGCCCGTGTGTCGAATATTTATTACTAACCCATGGAATTCTGCTGAGAAGAACCATAAATTGAAGTAACGAAATATTATGAAAATATTGAATATTTTCCAGGGATTCAGTTAATGAATCTATTGATTTTGAGAATAGTTAATTAATGGCTCTATACTAGTATGATCATCTAGGAGAATTATTCAGTAATCTAGTGTTATGAGCAAGTTGAAGCGTCATATTTCTTTCATATAGCCAGGGAAAACATTGTTACATCCTGAAGACATTATTGCTCTATACTAGCAGGCAAGCTGTCTAGGAGCCGTATAATCTTTCGATTCTATGTAGAAGTAGTTACTGAAATTGCTCAAAGATTCATGAGATATGCCGTTGCCTCAGCTGAGAGACTACATATCCATATATACTCCGAGAGACAAGATTCTCGCCCAGAGATTCTTGTGGCATGAGCTTTCATGCTTTCGATAAGAGACATGAGCCTCAATATTCATCTGATTGCTGGATCATGAATACTTATGGGTTTACGATTTTAGCCTTTGTCGAAAATCCACCATCTACATTTAGTCACCTGCTCAGTGAGGAAAGCCGTGTTCCTCAATCAACACTGAATGGTGATTTTCCGGCCACAAACAATATAAGCAATTGAACTTAGTCATTAGATAAGACCTTACCGGATTTTTAATAGTACGAGCAAACCACGACTTGAATGAAGATTCCAGTGGCATGATAGAGCATCGTTTAATGAGCATAAATTGGTGTTGAACCGCTGATTTTGATGACGGGACCTTGGTCGTTTTAGGATTCTCGGGCCGGGCCCAATAAGGAAATCCTTGTGAGATTAGGTTTTGGAAATAAGATTTGATATAAAAGGGAATTAATCCCCTTTTTTTTTTATTTCACCTTGAACGACCACCACCTTCATCAACTCATCATCTCCTTCACGTCAACAGGAGAAGAGAAAATTTGCCGGAGCGCCGCCACCGTCCGACCGGAGTAATCACCGTCCGGCCAATTTCCGGCCGGCGCCGACCAGGTACGTCCGCACATTTTATTTTATTTTATTTACAGAAGTTTGCTGAGTTCATGAGTTGTTCATGCTTTGATCATGTTGAAATTATATATATGTGTATATTTGAGTGTGAGTTTTGTTGAAAACCCTTATTTTTAGAAAACGTACGTTCGTTTCATTGTTAGTTTGAGAACCCATTAATAATCCCTGACCTAGTAGAGATTTTTTTTTATGTATAGACCTGTGTCTAGTGATAAAATTTTTGTTTATGAGCTTTCATGAAGACCAAAACTTTACCTTGAAAAGATGTGAGCTTTCACAGAACCGAAATAAACCTTCGTTTCAAAGAAAGACGATCGTACGAAGGAATTTTTTTTATATAAAACCATGGCTTGTTCATGGATATGTATTTTTTATGAAACCGTGGGATATCCCACGGATTTTATTTTCATGAGCTTTACTCTTCTCAAAACATTTTTTTTTATTTACGTGAATTAATCACGTTATATATATATATATATATATTTTTTTTTTTATATATAAATATAAATCAAAACTTGAGTTTTGTATTCTTTGTAAGTAAACAATTATTTATGATGAAATAATGCATTAGTTTTCATAATTCCATGGTGAATGCTCACGCAGTAGAAATATTCGTGATTTTATGCAAATCTGAGTTTATGCTCGTCTTTTGTAGATTTGAAGAAACGAGCAAGTTTTGAAGTGTTAACTTTTGCATTACAATCACTATCGCTAGTAGAATCGTAAAAAGGTAAGAGTTGAGAATTACCATTTTTGTAGATGTTTGCATCTTGTATGAATGGTATACTGAAGCGAAGTATTGTGTGTACGTTACAGCTACTTTGCAAGGATGTCTGATTCTCAAGTCAATGATGCTTCCAGAGATGATATGTGTGGACAATGATGCTTCTAGGGAAGATTCACACATAGACAATGATGCCTCTAGGGATGATTCATGCACGGATGAGACTTCCATTGGCGAAGATGAAACTCCTGGAATCAAGAACGTTCTGAACATAGAGGATGCATTCTTCATAGATCAAGGGCCTGAAAAGCGTCTCAAAACTCCAGCATTTCGTCTTCTGATAAATCCCAGAGAGGTTACTCATAACAAATTGGTGACTCCTCAGGCAGTTATTCGGTTCTGTCTCGAATGAGGATATTTTTCTACATCAATCATTGAATTCAAGCTTTCTCGATGGCCCTTGGAAAAGTTTTCTGGATGGGCGAGGTACATTCTGGGTTTTCCTCGTGTTCGAGCTAAGTTGCATGACGCACGAGTAATACGAGTAATTCAAGCTTCTGGAGATTTATTCATTTTTCATGATGCGCGAGGTATTGTAGCTTTACTTGCTCGATGGTGTATTCCAACTCACTCTTTCATATGCAGATGGGGAGAGTTTACCATTACTTTAGAAGATGTAGTTGCTTTGTTGCATCTCCCAATCATGGGCAATCTTCCTGAAAATCTTTCTCCACCAAAGGAAGTTGCAATTTCTAACATCTTGACAACCACGATGGAGGAGATTAATAAAGCATCTGGCATCAAAGGTTGTTATGCTCATTGGTTAATACATTGGTGGCCAAGAGATACTCCTCTGGAGTGGCCTGACTCGGTACATTATCTATTGCTTTGCTTTCTTGTGTTTATGGCTGTCCGTAGACATATTTGAAGATGCTTTGAAACTTGTTGAAGCTGTTCGTGATTCCTTTTGCGATTAAGATGGCTCAGGGCGAGCAACTCCCAATAGGTAGCTTGTTCCTGGGTTCTTTGTATTCTAACTTGGACTCCTTGATCATGGACTCTAGTGTCTCGAACGGTTTTATGAAGATTGAATGTTACGCTAATACAATGTTTCTTCAAGCTTTGATGTGGGAGCACTTCAAGAATTATGCACCTATCCCACGTACCATTTTGCAAGGATTGAATACTGATGCTCGTCATGTTTTCTCTGAGAAAATTAATGCCAGGATCATGCGCTGGTCTACAAAGCAACCTCGACTGAAGACTCGATTTGTTGATGTTATGGATTGTGAATCTGAATTCAACTTCCGCCCATGGGTATTAGTTCCCCCTTACATCTCTCAATTGAGAACTTTTAATGATGAAGAGAGCATGACTTTGAAATCTAGTGCTGATTTGGACGACGGTGAGAGAGCTTTTATGCTAAGGTGTACTCCCGGTTATCTAATATCCATAATGCATGGTGAATTCTCAGTGAAAGAATACAATATTGATAGGGAGGCTCGGCAAATGGGTATGGATCAGTGTGTTCCGACTTTCCGAAGAAGAAAACCTTCAGTTGATCAGCTTATGACCCGTCTGGACCGCACACATGTGGAAGGAAGAAAATTCTGGTTCCCTAGCTCTGAAAGAGTTTCATATGTAACTCCGGGTTACATAGACTTTTGGGATCAACAACTCAAGCGCTTATCAGATTTTGTAAGAGTTAATCAACCCTTAGTGAAGGAGCCCCCTTCTCTTGGGATGATTACTACTCGACCAAGATTGAAGCATTTCCCTGGTTGTGACAAACGGAAAACATCTCCAGGATGTTCACAAGTAAGTATTTTACAAAGTGTCCATAAGATTATGATGATTGTATTTTGATTATTGCATCAAAATTTTCTTTTCCACAGGGCGGTCGTAATGTAAGACCACAAATTGATGTAAACCTCTCAGAAGCCGAAGAGACTGTTAATGGCGGAGAAGGCCAGAGTAAGAATTATAAGATGTTACCTAACACCATAAAGTCCCCAGTGACTTGTTTGGTGAGTTTATCGATATCTCTTTCGTCATGACTTCTTCTCATCCGTGTAATTAGCATCTTGAAAACGACTTTTGTTATTCCGTTGCAGAATTTCACTCCATCAAGTATTGACGGTCTTCAGTTCTCTGCTGCTGGACAGACGACTTCTGACTTGATTGAAGAAGAAGAGGACGTAAGTATTTCCTCCTACATTTAATTATGATGTTTTGTAAACAAAATGATAATTATTTAAGGGTACTTCCAGGAGGATGTTGCCATGGAGGTGGAAATCCCTCGTGATGCTCGTTCAGAGAATAGTGATAAAGGAAATTCCCAAAGCTCGAAACCGGATAATGGTGTTGTTGATGCTGACGCGGGTAATTCTGGTTCTTTGAACGGTTCAGAGGCTACCCAAGTAGGTGTTTCTCTTGTATTTTATTCATAAAAGCATAAGCTTGTTGATCCACGTGTAGTTGCAGGAAATCCCACAACACACCCCTTATAATATTTTCTAGATCTAAATCTATTTCATAATCAAAATAAAGATTTAAGTGCTAAAATTATAAAATGGACACAAGGATTTTTTACATGGTTCGATCAATGTGATCTACATCCATGGTCTTCACTATGATTGTTGAGGTTACATTAATATTACATTTAGAATCTCCATTAATGGATATTTGATAAAGCTCTAGATCTAGTTTTGGGGAAGAAGATAATAAAGAAAATAAAGTCTCCCTCTCCTAATTGTGTATTCTCTCTCTCTTACAAAATTGTGTCTCTCATTTCTCTCTCTGCTCTCCTCTTTATATAGGTGTTTACATAATGGATGACAGCTAATAGGGCCCATATTTTCGGATCTAGCTTGCGTCGTTCTCGCAAGCTTACAACGGATTTCTTCGCACGTACTCTTCAATATCGCAAGGTCTTCACACGTTCCTCGTGATTAGGCTGATGTCACTTGCTACGCCATTCTTCGAATAGCCTGCGATATCTTCGCATACACCTATTGATTAAAACTTCGCTGGAACATTGCTGTTGCGAGATTCTGCTCCTACATTTTGCCTCTTTTTTCTTGAATATTGTTTGAAGAGCAATCTTTAAGAAAAAATCTATTGTTGTAGTAGTCTTTGATCTTTGTTGATGAAGGAACGAGCGAAAGAATACTTTTCTTGAAAAGTACGTACTTGCCTCTATTATTTTGCGAAGTTCCGAAGCTTTGAGAAGTAATTAGAAGTATGATCCCGAAGTATACTAAGTATGAAGTACGAAGTATGAAGTATCCTTGAAGAAGTATAAGAAGTATCCGTCCTCGAATGCGAATAAGAAGTATTGCGAACTAATCATGCGAAATTAGAAGTATGAAGTATAAGAAGTATTAATCCTCGAAATATAAGAAGTATTTATCCTTGAATGAGAGTAGTAAGTATTGCCTCTATTCATGCGAAATTATTACTCCATTTTTGGTGAGGATTCTTGTTTTTCATTGGTGAACATCTTCTTTGGAAATGATTCTTGCCGAGAAGATAAAGAACATAAAATGTTTTCTTGGTAATCCAAAGTTGCCTCTGTTCTTTATCTATGAGGGTAGAATCCTTGAGAAAATGTTGAATGAGCGAGTTGTTTCTTCATTCTTATCTTGCCTCTGTCTCATGCGATAGTATAATCCCTTCAAGTTGCTTATAATTGTGTGAAATAATTGAACGAAGTAATCACATCCTGCGAAATAATCACATTCTGCGAAATTCTGAAGAATCCTGCGAAATTCTGAAGAATCCTGCGAAATTCTGAATAATTCTGTGAAATTCTGAAGAATCCTGCGAAATTCTGAATAATTCTGCGAAATTCTGAATAATTATGTAAAGTTTTGTAAAATACTTGTGCGAATATAATGCTTATGTAATGATTATGTTATGAAATGTGTATGCAATGTTTATGCCATGAAATGCTTATGTGATGCTTTCATGATGCGAGTATGATGCTTGTATAATGAGAATGCTTATATATTGCAATGCATAGCTAATGTTTGTGTTACTTAGCTCATTTTGCCGCTCAAAAATTGATGTAGCTTTAAGTCGCTTCCATTCTTCATTTCTCTGATTTTGTCTCTAGTATATGCATTCCTCTTTGCGTATTTATTGTTCCTCGCAAGTTCTTACTTTTGCCTCATTTTTCCTTATTCCTACACTATTAGTATCACATAATAATATGATCATAATATCAAATATGCGTAATTTTCGCTGCCTCAATTTCATTTTCATGTATGTGTTCGCAAGCTTATTGGCTTACTTGTTCGCAAGCTTATCATATAATCATTTTTGCAAGCTTATTTGCTTACTTTCTTATGTGGTCTTATTTTGCCTTCCTAGTTAAAGGTCTTATTTTGCCACCTATTGTCATTGCGACAAAATCGCAGGACGTCTTTACATTTTCATGTAATAACCCATTGATCTTGTCTTATCATTTTCTAGTATTATTGCCTCTGCAGGATATTTTTCATGCGACAATATGACAGGCCTAAATATTCTTACGAACATAAAGCCCCATGGCATTGCCGTCTTGCGACGAAATCGCAGGACGTCTTTACACTTGCATGCAATGACCCATTGATCTCGTCTTATCTTCTCTTTTGTATTATTACCTCTTCAGGATTGTCGCACAAATATGACAAGCCTAAATTTTCTTGCAAAATAAAGACTCATGACAGTTGCGTCTTAAGACACTTATCAGCTCCCTAATGGAGGGTGCCGCCCTTATCTTCCCACTGGTTGCCCCTTCAAGGAGACGTACTTCTGCCATACAAGGCTAGCTCCTCCCATCCGGTCTTAATAACAACCAGTTGTTTTCGCAGCCTCTTATCCCTTTTGCCTATAAGGCTTATGGTTACGAGACTGCACCCTAAGTGGAGTTTTCTTCGGCCGAGTGCAAAGATAAGCCAAGACTTGCCAAGAATGGCCGGACGCTTCAAACGCCCTGGGCACTCTTGGCTCAACCGTGTACCTCGGCGCCTTGATCAAATGCTGACTCCTTAGAAGAGACCCTCAGTCGTCCAACCTAAGTCATAAGCTTAGGTTGAAAATCCAAGGTACCTCTCCTGGATAGGCTTTATTGACCCCAAATCTCCATGACTCAGGTTCCAGGGGCGGTGTAACCTTTTCGCTGAGCCATGTAACATATACCCCCTTCTATGACTTACTTTAGGTCTTATATTTGCCTCTTGCGAAATTTTATTCGCGAACTAGGGTGTACGCCATAAAGGTTCGTCCCATTCTGATCTTAGGATTTTTATGGATCTAAGATCGTCTCTCGCGAAATTATCGCATGTCTCTATTATCTCTGCGAAATTATCGCATATCTTCATTATTTCATTTCTGTCATTTCTTTCATTCATTCTTTCATTCTCATAATATCATATCATTTGAAGCCAAGTAAATATTCAAGAGAAATTCTAATACATTGTAATTCTGGAATTTTTGTAGTTGTAAAATCTTTATAATTCCGCGATTGTATCGCGTTTTGTGATTCAAATTAAAAATCTTTTATTTTCTGTAAAGGAAACATTCTAGAGAAATATATAAATTGGATTTTCTGGGTTTTTTGTAATTTTGAAATCTCGAAATCTTTGTAATTTTGAAGTCTTTGTAATCTTGAAATCTTAGTAATCTTTGAAATCTTTGTTATCGTGCAATTGAATCGCTCTTTGTAAATCAAATCAAAAATCTTTTATCTGTTGTAAATAAAATAAAATATTCAAGGGAGTGGTACTTAGCTTTCATGTGATTTGCTGTTGCTATCGTCTCGCGCGAAGTATATGGTTTACTTGCGAAACTGGCATCCTTGAAATGTATAAACGTCGCACAAAGAAATGTAATTATCGCGCAGCAAAAATAAGTGTGAGAAATGAGACTTGAACCCTTGATCTGCCTCTTGAATATTCTCGCACCATACCAACTGTACTAATCCTCTCTTGCGAAATATCTCTGCGAAACTCTCTTCTATGCGAAATTATTATGGACCAACTTTGTATAAATTTCGCATAACAAAAATAAACTGCGAGAAACAAGAATTGATCCCGCGACTTGCTGCTTGCATTTGTGCCTCCTGGCCAACTGTTCTAACCCTCTCTTACGAAATATCTCTGCGAAATAATCATCAACTCTCTTCTGTGCGAAGGAAACATCTCTATGAAGTAAACGAACATCTGTGAGGTATTTGTTCGTGCTGCGAACGTTTGCAAGGTAATTGTCTGCGAAAGAAATGTTTATGATATAAACATTTGTGAAGAAAAAATTCTTTGCGAAGAGGGAGACTCGAACCCATGTCCTCTAGTTTGCATACCCCTTCTCTTACCATTTGTACCACTTGTTGTGTGCGAAAGAAACGCACAATGATGTAACTTTATTGCACTTCTTCGCCTTTATGATTTCAAAAATGTGCGAAAAACTAATCTTGATGAGGGATTTGAACCTGCGGTATTGAACTTGGTATCTCCACTCATGACCAACTGTACTAGAGCTACTGTGCGAACTTCAATAAACCTGACCAACTAATTGTACTAGAAATTCGCAACTGTGATTTCTATAGATATGTTCGCAATTTCATTTTCAACTTCATTTTTATTTTATTCTTTTATTCTTTTGCTATGAACTGAACGCTTAGAAACTTCTTTTGTCTTCGCTAGAATGGTTAGTTGACGAAGTAGTCTCATAAAATCTCTTCCTCACTAGTTGTTCCAGCGAGGTAAGATATTCATGAAATTAATTTGGTCACTGCATTTTTCTTCGCTGGGAATTTTGAGTTGGTTTGTTGTACTTTATTTTATTTCGCTGGCTGTCTCAAATATTGGCTTTTCTTCACTGTAACCTCGCTTATTGATGACGAAATGGGTTGGACTGCTATATCTTTTCCTTGTTGATGGTTTTGACATGAACTTGTCATTTGTTGACGATGCTTTAGTGAAGTGAACTCATGGGGTTCCTCTCAAGACAATTTGTGTTCGCTGGTGCCATTTGGATAATTAACTGATGAGTTTCCATCAAACTTCGTCACTGGTTCTACATTCTTCTGATCGCCACGAGTTGGTTGTTTTGTCTTCGCAAATTGGTTGTTTCATTTTTTTGTTCTTCTTCCCTAGTTTTCTGATGAAGTAAAACCATCTTCGCTGAATTTTGATGCTGTATTTTCTTCGCTCACGGTCCCTTTAACTCGAGATTATTACTCCCAATTGATTTGCTGCGAACCATAACAATTAAGATTGGCAATTAATTCCATTCAGTTGTCTCTTCGCAGTTGATTTTTTTTTTTTGTTGCGAAGTTACTATAACTCAGCTACAAGTTAGTTTGCTTTGCTCGCTGGTTTTGCGAAGTAGTATTTCATTTATTACTTCCCTGGTGATATGAGAGTGAACTGGATTATTGACGGTGTAGTACTTCGCTGCCTTCTTTGCCTTTTCTCCCTGGAATTAGTTTGCTCGTTAGTTTTGCTCGAGTTGTTGACAGTCTTCATCGAAGTTTGATGACGAAGTATGTTATTGATGTTGTTGACGAAGTATATGAAGAAGTAATTTTCTTCCCTTTCACGAAATATCTTCTTTTGTCTTTGCTGATGACGACTCCCAATTAGCTAATTCTGTTGGTATTATCTCGTCTGCAGGACTTCTTGGAAAAATGGAGATTGAATCCTTTGTCTTTAATTATTCATGTTAGAAGTGGCAAGCTGGTGTGTTTTGTTATTTGACGAGCCAACTTCTCCTTCGAATCACAACAACAGAGATCCTAGCTGCCATAGAGATCCTTCAGTCAAACATCGCTTTTGACACTTAATCGTTGTTGTTTATGTTTTTTCTGGATCTATTTCTGTTCAGCAGCAACTTTCTTGAAAATGAATATCCAATGAGATTTGTAATTGTCAGTAGATTTTTTCTTTGAATTTCTTCTTCAAATTAATCAGCAGCAGGTAGTGTTTCTAGAGCCAAATGTAGTTGTAGGAAATCCCACAACACACCCCTTATAATATTTTCTAGATCTAAATCTATTTCATAATCAAAATAAAGATTTAAGTGCTAAAATTATAAAATGGACACAAGGTTTTTTTACATGGTTCGATCAATGTGATCTACATCCATGGTTCTTCACTATGATTGTTGAGGTTACATTAATATTACATTTAGAATCTCCATTAATGGATATTTGATAGAGCTCTAGATCTAGTTTTGGGGAAGAAGATAATAAAGAAAATAAAGTCTCCCTCTCCTAATTGTGTATTCTCTCTCTCTTACAAAATTGTGTCTCTCATTTCTCTCTCTGCTCTCCTCTTTATATAGGTGTTTACATAATGGATGACAGCTAATAGGGCCCCTATTTTCGGATCTAGCTTGCGTCGTTCTCGCAAGCTTACAACGGATTTCTTCGCACGTGCTCTTCAATATCGCAAGGTCTTCACACGTTCCTCGTGATTAGGCTGATGTCACTTGCTACGCCATTCTTCGAATAGCCTGCGATATCTTCGCATACACCTATTGATTAAAACTTCGCTGGAACATTGCTGTTGCGAGATTCTGCTCCTACACCACGAGTGAATAAATGAGAATGTATATGAATTTATGAAAAGTTTTGCCGAAAACTCGTCACCAGAAAATTCAGAACTCAACCTCTTAGCAAAAGTGCCGTTGAATCTTCGCCCGATGTCAGATTTTCGTGATCCGCATATGTATCTTTATGCCCAGGAAATTTCCAAGCTTTTTGAAATAAGGTTTTTGAGTTTTGAGCATGTTTAGGAGTCAAAATCGACGAAACAGTAAACATCCAGGAGACTTTCAGGAGATTTTCAGCTGTCACGTAGTCCAATGTTTTGGCCATAACTTTTTGCTCGTTCATCCGATTGCTATGAAATATTGATATGTTGTAGAGAACATCCATACGAAGAGAATGGTATACAACCCAACCATTGATTCTTCACTAATTGCTCCCAGTTCACCGTTTTGTACAGGGGAGTGTAAAATCTTCTCAGGCGGGCTTGTTGTAAAACGTGTCTTTGTGACTTTCACATTAGTTGTTGACATCTAACATGTAGAATGAAGAACCTTGATGATGCTAGACCATTTATATGCTGTATTTTACGATTTCTTTTGGTTTCATGCTTGGATGATCCTAATCTCATGTAATCTTCGTATTAGGTACAAAATACTGAAGTTGAGAATGAAGGAATCAATAATGATGAAACGAGCAACCCCGGGGTTATTGATAAATAAGAAACTATATCTGCACTTCAAGGCCATGAGAGTGTTGTTGCTGACGCAATAAGGGGATCGAGACCTCGATTGTTGTTGCTTCAGTGATGAAAGAAACTGATCCGCAAGTAAAAGAGACTGAAGAAACTGTTGTTGTAGAGATTGCTCCAGTGATTGAAAACCGTATAATGGTGCATGAATACCCAAGTGCAGGAGTTGCTTTTGATCCTCTGTTTGATGCATCACTCCCATACCACGAACTAGTTGGTGGATTCGGCGTTCCCATTGGATATGCCAACTTGTACGAGAGAATATGGAAGAAATTTGGTCACATCGTCGTTACTAGAGACCCAAAGCGTGCTTATTCCTTAACCATGCAAGTAAGTGTTATCTTGCGTGTTGTAAGCGATATATGCACTAGAGCTAGAAATATTGTGACTCCAGATGTACTCTTTGATTGGGAGTTCAACTTGGAGAATTATGAGAGACTTGGCTTCAATGTGAAGTGGCTTCGTAAGAAGATGAATGCTATTAAGGACTCATGTGAGAATAACGTACCCTTTCCCAATGATGCTGTGATGGAAAAGGAAGACAAGATTGCCAGGCTGACTGAAGAGCTGAACATGGAGAAAGCGGCCTTACAAGTCTTTAAGGATGTAGAGGAACAAAAAACTTTCTTTGTTGATTTTCTATGATTTCCTTTCATAATCTCTTGAACTTCTGAACTTTTGAGAGATGTGAGGTTTTATTTTTTGTTTTGATTGGTTTTGGATCGGTAGATGATTGAGGATTTTCTTTGGGTTTGATGGAGATTTTCTTTAAGTAAACTGAATTTTGATAAATTGCTGAATGCAAGTATTGCAAATATTTTGGAGGAACTGAAATACAATGAAAGAAAACTCTAAATGCCAAATATTTTAGGTGTTCGTGCCATGAACATCCAATACCTCTAATATCCAAAACCTTAGACATCAAAGTCCTTGAGCCAATTCTCATGTATCACGGCCACGCTTTCCTTGTTATCCATGTTGATCAGTTTGTAGTATCCACCGGCAACAGACTTAGAGACCATGTAGGGTCCTTCCCAGTTAGAATTCTTTGCAGAATGGGAATTACGCTTAGTTGCTTTTAGAACCAAATCTCCTTCCTGGAATTTGGTAGACTTGATCATTCGTGCCCTGAATATTTTCTGCTGGTTTGGAATTCTTTGTGCAGTGGAGTTCCATGGATGTGGTATGTATGGACACTCATGCAGAGGAGAGTATTTGAGGTACTGTTTATCATGCTTGGCTATGTATTCAGCAATAAACTTTTTGATGATATGCTCGGTTTGAAGAATCTCTGAGCTTAACCATTTGGTGAAATATTGCTGGGGCGAGGTTATCCATTCATAGCATTTTGCAATTGCTAAGTTGTTGGTGAAGTAAAGTCCTCGGACCAAATAAGCATATTTGAAAACTGATGATATAGACACATGAGGAGGAATAAGACTTGCCTGAGTGCGAAACCTTCTGATGAAAGCATTTGCATCTTCTTCAGGTTTTTGTGTCAGCTCTGCTAGGGCTCTGACCTCCTTCAAATACTCGAATGGTGAAGTATCTTCTTTTTTTTCTTCCGAATCAGAGGTTTCTTCAATAGAGAAATGTGCAACTAAAGGTGTTGGTGTTACCTTTCCAGTGTGAATCCATGTTCGTCCAAGAATCATATCATATCCTCGATCTTCTCGAATTATGAAAAATTTTGTTTCTATCCAGGCTGAGTTTATGTTCACCTTGAGAGTGATGTGACCATAAGCGTCTCTGGGTGTTCCTTCATGATCTGTGATTGTTACTGGATCATGAATGGCTTCTTGTCGTGTGATACCAGCAGCTCTGAGAGTTTTCAGAGGGATAACATTGACAACGGTGCCGACATCAATCAATGCTCGTTTGAACTCATTTCCATTGAGATGGACTGTGGCGAGAAGTCCTCAGTCGTACATTTCTTTTTCTGTTGTTGAGGGTGGCTCAGGAAATGCTTCTTGAATCAATAAGCGCTTTCCTGACACGATGTGATTCAGTGCGGTGAACATGTCTCCTCTTTAAGCCTTTGATAAGTATAACAACTCGCAGACATGTTCGATTAAATATTTAACCGCTTCTTTGACAGGTGGTTCAGAAAGAGTGAAAGTTCTGACTGGGAGAGGGTCTTTGTGCACTCCTTCAGTCCCCAGGTTGAGTTCTCCTGATTCGACCTTCTCTTTAAATATGCGCTTCAAAGTTCTGCAATCACTTGTGGGATGGTTGACGAACCTATGGAAGCGACAGTAGCGAGGATTTTCCATGGCCTTTTCAGTTGGCTCTTTCTTGACATAAGGTAGTTTGATTGCGCCATCTTGAATCCAGGCGTCTAGAAGCTCAATAACTTCCTCAATGGAGCAGGGGAAATCTTGTCTTGATCAACTTATGTGTGTTGAGTTGGATTTTGCGTAGTGCCTTGAGTTGTTTGTGCCATCTTTATGAAAATATCATATGGTCCTAGAAATAATATATTAGAGAGATTCTAGTCCAATTGACCTAGTCAATTGTCTCTGCTTTGGTCCTATTTGGTAATATAAATTATCATTTGGTCCTAAAAATTATAGTTTGGTCCTAGGTGATGTCATGGATGATGTAAATGTCATCTTGTAGTGTTATATTATTGTTTGGTCCTAGAAAAATAATGGTTTGGTCCTAAGGTGATGTCAACTTTTGTTTTTTTCTCTCACTTAATAAAAATAAATAAATAAAACTTAAAACTTAAATATCTTTTGAACCATATGTCTAAAAATGATAAATTTTATATATTCTAAAGCCCTCGACGATAGCTTTCCAACGAGTACCATTGGCTATTTTGCTTTTATTTTTTTGCCTTATTTTTTAGCTATAAAATGAACTTTATACGAGTTCATTCTACAAAATGAACTACATTGATGAACTATTATATTCGGAAGTCCATATAAAAACCTAAAAAAGCAGAGGAAGTCCATATTTGTGAAGTCCATATAAAAACATGAAAAAAAACAGTCTTCATTCCAGAAATGAAGTCCATATAAAACATATACAAATGACTTCATTTCGGAATGAAGTCCATATAAAAACATGAAAAAAGCGTTCATTCCAAAGAATGAAGTCCATATAAAACCATACAAATTTTCATTTCTGGAATGAAGTCCATATAAAAACATGAAAAAAAACAGACTTCATTCCAGAAATGAAGTCCATATAAAAAGTAAAAAAAACAGGAATGAAGTCCATGGAATGAAGTCCATGAAAAAAACAGACTTCATTCCTTGTCCATGTTGATTTTCGAATGAAGTCCATATAAAAACATCAATATCTTCATCTTCAAATGAAGTCTGCTTTTTTCATTCTCTAATGAACTACTATTATATTGAAAAAAATTAAAAGCTCCCGGTACTCGTTGGAAAGCTATCTTTTCCGAATATATAAAATTTATTAATTTTTGACATATATTTTGAGAGATATTTAATTTTTAAACTTTTAAATATTAAGGTAAGAATGAGAGAGAAATTAGTAGAGAAAATAAACAAGAGAGAAACCATTCACGTGAGAGGAAAAAATAAGAAAGGGAATGGGTACTTTAGATATTTTAATAATTATGGACCAAATGGAAAAGGTGATTTGTGAAAGGACCAAATAGACATGGGACCACCTTGAAAAGGACCAAACCATATTTTTCCCTTTTTTCCCTTCTGTAATAGCGTTTGTGGAAGGTTGGAGGTTGTATTGTTTGTTGATTAAACGTCTGCTACCTAGAGTCTCTGGCTGGTAGTCTTAGCTCTCTCCAATAGAGCAGGTGTAGTAGTTGCTGATCTCTTGGCTGCTTCATGGAGTTCAGAGAAAGTCTGGAACCTGAGATTTTCCAATAAAGCTCTATAGACTGGGATCATTCCGTTGATGCACAAGTCCACGAGTTGTTGCTCTGTGACGTTCGGATCATGGCAATCCAAGGCCCGAACCCTGAACCTTTTCACATAATCGTTAGGATGTTCGTTGCTCCTTTGAAACATCCTTCCGAGGTCAGAGAGGGTGATTTGCTCTGAGACGAAGAAGTATTTCCTGTAGAAAGCATTAACCATTTCTCCCCAACTTTTGATACTTCATGGTTCGATGTTGTTGTACCATGTATATGCTCTACCTTTCAGAGACTTTGAAAATTCCTTCAGACGGACAGTATGGTTGTGCTCATGTTCACCCAGTGCTTCCAAAAACCGAGAAACATGTTCTCAAGCGCTGCATGTTCCATCGTAAAGTTTGAAGGTTGGAGAGGTGTAACCTTTTAGAAGAGTAATTCTTTGCGTAGTAGCAGGTTATGGAGGTTGGTGACGATGCTCAGAAGGCGTTTTATCTTTTCCAAAATCCTCCAAAAGTCGTTCCAAGTCTTCACGAGTGATGAAACTGGATGGATCTTTCGCGGGTGGATCATCTACATCCTTAGGAACTTCCTCATCATCTACTACATGGATCGGAGTGACTTCGGGATCAGCATCTGAAGACTTTTCTTTAGCTTTTCATTTCTCTTGAGTTTTCTCCGACATCTTGTCTGTGAGAGTCTTGATATAGTTGAATAGTTCTTTTTGAGTGGCGGCCATATCAGTCTGATTTTTGGCAAGAGTTTCTTGTAATTTCATAAGGTCACCTATGGTAGGTGGATTTTCCCTGACTTCTTCAGGAGACCGACCGAAGAGTGGATTATTGACGGCTCCAGTGCCAGTACCAGCGTTCGGAGGAGTGGTAGTGGCAGGTTGCACCGGAGGAGTGGGAGTGGAAGGTTGCACCGGAGGAGTGGTGTTAGCAGTACCACTAGAGCTTGCAATATTAGAACCGGGTGTGGAATCCGGGTTGCTAACTGAACCTGACCTAAGACCGACCATCTTTGTGATAATTTAGATTGCAACTGAGAGAATGATCTCCCACTGTGGTCGCCAATCTGTAGATGGGGAAAACGATTCGCTGGTTTTTAGGGAATTGAGGAGATGATCGCGCGGAGGAGACTCCTTAAACCGAGCAAAATGCTTAACCTCACACAGATGCACTGCAAGAAGGGAGTGCTTTGAATTCGAGAGATTAATCTGTAGTACTCCGGCCTAAACCAAGATAATGGCCGTTCCAGAGTAAATTCGGTCACAAGAGAGGATGGGTCGGTCCAGGGAGGGAAGTCGAGAAATGTGTGAGATCAATGGTGATCAAAGATTGTAGGTGTGTTGTGTATTCTGAAAATAAGATAAATTCTGAATGATTGAATTTGCTCTGTTGAGAGTTGTATTGTTAATCTCGTGTTGTCTGTTTGACGTGAGATTCTCTTGTTTCAATCATGATTCGGAGATTTATTTATATTGCTGGAATTGAAAACACCATGATCTCATGAAGTGTGACAGTTGATGGAATAAAATAATGGGGAAGTGGAAATCGTGTTAAAACCAGTTGCTCAACGTGCGGAGACTTGGTTGATTTTCCATCCACTACTTTGTTGACTCTTTTAACTGATTGCACGACTTGCTCACATTCTCATCGTGTGTATGAACACACGTATCGTAGACCGCCATACTAAAACCCTAGTTAATATCCCCCCACGTAACATGATTGATGTATCGTGTGATTGTGGAGTCTGCAAGGCAGACGTGTATTTAGTTAGTCAGTTGCTAACTTCATGACTTCATGGGACGATGAGTCCTTGTTTTGTTGAGTCGAACGTGATTTGGAAATGTTCTGAGACTCATGAATTCAATATGTCTGTTGAGACAGAGATATAATGCGTGAATAAGCTAACATGAGCAAATATTGCTCATTCGATGAATTGTTGAATATTGATAGTTGAACCAGTATTCCTTGGTTTGAGCAAATGTTGCTCATTCGATGATTTATTGGTATCATGACCAAATAATATACTGGAAATTGAACCGAGTATGATAAATAAAATGTTGATCACGGGATCAACGTAAAATTATTAGCGTTTGAATATGGAATTATGAACCTTGGACTCAAAACCCTAATTTGATCAATTGATGATTAACTGATGGTTTATTGAAAATTAACCACGGAGCTAAGGAGGGACCGGCTACATGGGATTATGGATCAACCATGTAGCGCCCAGATGCTCACGTGAGCAAATATCAAGGTCTCCTGAAGACCAGTTGATTTGATGAAAGGATGATTAAATGCTGGTTTAATCATTTATTAAAATAATGCTCGTCTGAACCTTAGATAATAAAACCTAATTAATTATGAAGATGTGAAAGACCGACCAAGGGGTCATGAAACCGGCCCTGGGTAGTCATGGGATCGAATATTAATCGTCTTATGAAGTTCCAAGTTATTTGGAAGAGTTTTGGACCTAATACGTGCAATTGCGCAAATTAGGTCAAAATTGTCAAAATACATGGGAACGGCGTCTTACAAGCCAAAGAGCCAACCCTGGTCGGTCAAGGTAACATGCTCACGTCACCAAAGTGTTCGTATATCAGTTATGAGAATTTTGATATTTTCTGGTGTGCGTTTGAGCAACATTTTGAGAAAATATGAAGAAATCAGAGATTTTTGCTGAAACCGTGAAAACTTCATGAGATGAAGGAAAAATAAAATAATTAAGGAATCATAAAGTGTGGGACCGGCTATGGCCAAGGCATGGCCGGCCGGCCAAGGGGCTTGTCCCATGGTATTTTTCCAAATTTTATTATGTTTTCATGATTTTAGGGAAATATCATAAAACCAAGGAGTTTGTTAAAACCAAGGAGTTTTGTTGAAATCAAGGAGTTTCCATGAGATGAGGAAAACATAAAAAATAATAATAATAAAATAAGGGACGTGTGGGACCGGCTTGGGCATGGTTGGCCGGCTAGGGCCCGGTCCCGTGAGTTTTCCCTAAATTTATGTATTATTTCATGATTTGAAGGAATTTTCATAATTTGAAGGAAACATCATGAATTTAAGGAATTTCATGGGATTAAGGAAACAGGAAAAATATAATAATAATAAAATAAGACGTGTACGGCCAGCTAGGGCATGACCGGTCGTCTATGGCCCGGTCCCACGGGTTTCCTTAATTTTATATTATTTTTCATGGGATCAAGGAAATATCATAAGATTAAGGAGTTTTCATGAGATTAGGGAAACAATAATAAAATAATGAGGAACCATGAGGTGTGGGGCCGGACGGGATCAAGGCATGGCCAGTTGGCCAATAATCACGGCCCCACAATATTTTCCCTAATTTTATATTATTTCCTCAGTGTGAAGGAAACACCATGAAACTGAGGAGTTTCCTCAAAACGAAGGATATTTGTTCAAATGAAAGGATTTTCATGGGATCAAGGAAAATAATAAAATATGATAAAATATAGAATTTGGGCGTGGGACCGGTCACGGCATGATGATCGGCCGGCCGGTGAGCCAGTCCCCTAGCGCCTTGACTTATTATTTTATTATTTTCTTTCCTATTTGCATAGGCTCATCGTCTCGTCGTATTTTGAAATACTTGTTCGTGGGGTGATTGTTAGTGCATCATCGTTGAGTACACTTACAACATTTTGGTCGGGGCTTACTCAAAGGTAGCTCAGATGCCCGTGTGTCGAATATTTACTACTAACCCATGGAATTCTGCTGAGAAGAACCATAAATTGAAGTAACGAAATATTATGAAAATATTGAATATTTTCCAGGGATTCAGTTAATAAATCTATTGATTTTGAGAATAATTAATTAATGGCTCTATACTAGTATGATCGTCTAGGAGCATTAGTTATTCAGGAATCTAGTGTTATGAGCTTGTTGAAGCGTCATATTTCTTTCATATAGCCAGGGAAAACATTGTTACATCCTGAAGACGTTATTGCTCTATACTAGCACGCAAGATGTCTAGGAGCCGTATAATCTTTCGATTCTATGTAGAAGTAGTTACTGAAATTGCTCAGTATTCATGAGATATGCCGTTTCCTCACCGAGAGACTACATATCCATATATACTCGAGAGACAGATTCTCGATCGAGAGATTCTTGTGGCATGAGCTTTCATGCTTTTGATAAGAGACATGAGCCTCAATATTCGTCTGATTGCTGGATCAGGAATACTTTTGGGTTTACGATTTTAGCCTTTGTCGAAAATCCACCATCTACACCTTTATTTTTTCGTTTCTTTGTCATTTTGTGACAAAAAGGGGGAAAAATATATGGGGTAAACAAGTGATACTGGCATTGATTTTATATTGATTGGTATCGCTAAGGAAAAGAACATTGGCGCTTAAACGTTTTATCTAAACGAAAGAGTGAAAGCACAGACTAAGGGAGAGTAACATATCATATGAAGTGGTATAACAAAGACGTGCGAATTGAATATCTACCTATCTTCCTTAGGGGGGAGTATTTTCTTTGTTATTATAATATCAACATCGACATTTTCTAGGATTGAATGTAAGCAGTTTACTGTGCTGTTGAATTCGGGAATCAAGCGTATGTTTAATGAATTATTGTAATTTGTTTATCCATATGATCTAAGAGTTTTTTTCACTAAAATTGACAAAGGAGGAGATTGTTAGAGCATAGCTCGGTTGAACCCACCAAGCGTTGGTATGTCAAGTTTGGTTGTCATATTTTAGTGAATCAAAACTCATGTTAAGAGTCGCTTGATTATGTACTAGAGTCAACTTCGTATAGGTTAGCTTGAAAGTATTAGGATAATGAGACTTTACAAGTATTGCGAAGACTTGAAGATGTGAAGAAGCAAGGAGCTACAACGACAACAATCATCCTTCCACTTGAGGTTAGTGATATTTGACTTGAACTGTTTCATTCCCTAACGTATCTTTCAAGTCGTGCATATTGAAAACAAAATCAAGCATATTTGAACTCTAGATAGACATAGTATTAAGGAATAAAATACGAGGTTTATTGCTTAACCATTAAACTTTGTAGATAAGACATCGCCATAATCATTTGAATGCTATTGTGATTATGTATGGGTATGAGGTGAGGATTTCATCATAGGGAACAATGTTTTACATGTTTTCTAAGGAACTAAGTTCATAAACTTGTTTGTGAATCGAAAAGGAAATCTCCAGGCGTTATTGGGATTGTTATTAATTGCATATCTTGTGAACATCCAATATGTGTGATTTAGTATAACCGTTCATAACTTGTTGTGTTCTTGGTAAAACTATTCACAAAGGCCTGACTTATGTATTGGTATGACTTTTATTAGTGAAACCGATCTTAAGTAATCACCTGAGATGGTATGATCGGGTTTGTGATTTTATGTCTGACCAAATATGGGAAAGGGGAACCGATCCTAGTAAGAGGTTTAGTACATCACAAAGGGGAACCGATCCTTGTATGAGGTGCAGCAAGGTTTATAGCAGAAAGGGGAACCGATCCTATGGACATGTGCAATACGTTTTTAGGCAAAGAGGAACCGATCCTATGGACATGTGCAACACATATAAGTTAGATACCATATATATGTGGGGAACCGATCCTACTACCTAGTCAACCGAATTTTGGAAAGCTAGTGTGACTATGCACAATACTCACATGGAAAGTAGAACCGAAACTTGTTTTGGTAGAACCGTTAAACCCATGATTTGTGATTGAATGTTATTTGATCAATTGCATAGTTTTTGAAAGTCAGATGAACCAATTCTAAACTTGTTTGGAAGTGTGGAAAATCGGTTTCAAGGTTGTAAGTGTGAAAGAGAACTTACAAAGTTAAGATGTCGACATACTTTGAACACGTGCTATGAATGTTTATTATTTAATTGTTCAAAGTTATTCCTTAATAGCTAAGGGAAGATAATCCCATGATCGAAACATAAATAAGTTAAGAATCTTTTTATTTAAGGTTATTAACTTCATTTTTAGGAAAATAAGAATTAGTAATGTGCATTTACTAATTAGAGATTTTCTGACAGATTTCGATCATTATTTTTGGACAGAGCATTTCCTTGAATTATGGAAACCGAATTCGTGATTTAATATCTTGAGAATATTTTCGGTTTTGGAAATTCCTTGGTGTCCAAACTTCCTTGTTTATAAATACTTGAAGTTTGCCTTTCTAGCAAACTAATCCTTCGTAACAACAAACTTCTCTTGTTGTGTTGTTAATAGTGTAGCCGCCTATTCGGAGATGAGAGTAACCTAATTAGGCGAAATCTCTTACGGCCGCTCAGTTTAAAGTCTTCTTTGGAATTGAGAAGCTTTATTAGTACCGTTGGTGGGAAACTAGATATTTGCGGTTTATCTTTTGTTTTTATTGATTTGATTGACTAACGATGGTTGAACTTTGATTGCACCTAGTTTGTTTATGCTTGAGAATCTTCTCTTCTGATATAAGATTCACTCAAACTAGTTCAGAGTTTCGACAGGGATCTTTAGACTGTTGTTAGTTCTAAAGATGATCTTGTGATAATCCATTGTTAACAGGCTCCGTTCTGTGCATGATTTATCACAAGAGATTCAAGTGATTGTGTGCAGGTGTTTATTGAAGATCTAAGAAGATTCGAAGAAAAAGAAGATATTGAAGATTTCTGATTTGTGGGTTCATAATCTTTGGTGTGCACAATACTTGTTTCGGTAAAATAGGATCCAATTAATAATCGGTTTATCTTTGTGATAGATTGGATTGATTAATTGAGTAGATCGGCATCAACATAATTCTTCGGATTAAGAGTGTTGTTGGCTAATCTTAAATGATTACTTCGGTAATTGATCATAAGATAGATCTAAGGACCTGACGAAGGAGTTTATGTTAAGATAAACATAAGAGCCTTTGTCCGACTCATATCACTTGGTTGAATAGAGTTGATACCAAACAGATTTGTTGTTCCTTTATTGTTTGGAATACGAACCAAAGGAAATGTTCCAAGTACGTGACTTATTCATAGGTCGGAGGCGTGGGAATACATACGGAACTAGGTGAACTATAGGTTTAGTTGATTTGTCTCAACTATACGACGTTAGGTGTAATTTTGTGTAGCGGCTTAATTATGAGAGTTGTTTATAGGTGAAAACTATTTCTGCCGGTTTTGGTAATTTGGGGTGTGTGGATGAGAAATGAGTCTAAACCTTAAACAAATGCACTACACGGGAGTGCTTGTAGATTCGAGAAATCAATCTGTGTAAATCCGGCCTAAACCAAGAAATGGCCGTTCCATACTTGTTTCGGTCACAAAGTGAAGGAGATGGGGTTGATCTTAGGGAGGGAAGCGAAGAAGGTGTTGAGATTGTGAAGGTGTTGGCTATGTATGACTTGTATCAGAAAGCTGAACTGGCTTGCATGATGTAAGCTATCAATTTCGGTGTTTGAATACGATGGTATCAACACTTGCCTCTGTTGTCTGGACTTGTTCTTGTTCTTGGAAATAGGGAGGAGAACCTATTTATACAAGTTATTTGAGCCTTATTCACATCTCTCGTGGGAAGTGGAGGAAGTGGAGTGATGGAGTGGTGGAGTTGTGTATTAGTGTTACACGACTAGTCTTGCCCACTTCTCCTGTCATCTCTAACCGTCCATGACTTCCTGACACGTTCTTGTGATGGCGAGTTGCACGCTGCACGCTGTAAACCGTCAGACCAATACCCCAGTATGTATCCCCTAGTTTGTGACATGATTGTTGTCTCGAGTGTGTGGATCGTGGGACCCACAGAAAGTAGCATGTAATGCTAGATTAAATAACTAAGTTATTTATGAAGTCGATACTTGTGAAGTATCGTGTGTATTCTATGCAGTGGTTCGCATCATGGTGTGGTAGAGTGACGGGTGGTGATCACCATGACGCCTCACTGACCAATTAACTCCTGACCAGGGTTGTATAACCAAAACGGTGAAGTTGGACGGACGAGATGATCTTTGAGACACTCATCTGCGACCGTTGATGGAATTAGGGTTTTTGAAGAGGTGCGCAAGCATCACTCTTCAGCTTGGTCGAATCCAAGCTTGGGATACAATTTTGACAGGGCCGATCGTGCATGTGTGTAGACGACATGACGGTGTAGGTGCCCATATGTCATTGTCTAGTGAAAGTGTGATCAGGGCCACTCAATTTGTCCGGCGAAGTTGAGTGGTCGAGATCAGTTTGCGATAGAAAACTAGTGCCGCAAAAGCCGCGCATCGTGCCAACTTCGGGCGAGCATTCCAAGATGACCATTCTTGGTCGGTCTTGTCCGATCGGTCTGGCGTGTAGGTGGTAGGCTGGTGTTCATGCCTATACCTGATTGTCCCATGAAAACGTGTGTTTATGGGTGAAAACTATTCTTGCCGGATTTGGTAATTTGGGGTGTGTGGATGAGGAATGAATCTAAACTCTAAACAAATGCACTGCGCGGTGAGTGCTTGTAGATTCGGAAATCAATCTGTGCAAGTCCGGCCTAAACCAAGAAATGGCCGTTCCAGACTTGTTTCGGTCACAAAGTGAAGGAGATGGGGTTGATCTTAGGGAGGGAAGCGAAGAAGGTGTTGAGATTGTGAAGGTGTTGGCTTGCTTATGACTTGTAACAGAAAGTTGAACCAGCTTACAGGATGCAAGCTATCAGTTCCGGTGTCTTGTATCAACACTTGGTTTCTGTTTCTTTTCTGGACTTGCTCTTGTTGGTGGAAATAGGGAGGAGAACCTATTTATACAAGTCATTGAGCCTTATTCATGTCTCTCGTGGGAAGTGGAGGAAGTGGAGTGATGGAGTGATGGAGTTGTGTGTCGGTGCTACACGATCATCCTTGCCCACTTCTCCTGTCATCTCTAACCGTCCATAACTTCCTAACACGTTCTTGTGATGGCGCGTTGCACGCTGCACGCTGTAAACCGCCAGACCAATACCCCAGTATGTATCCCCCAGTTTGTGACATGATTGATGTCTGGAATGTGTGGATCGTGGATCCACGAAAGGTAGCATGTAATGCTGAATTGAATAACTGCGTTATTCAGGAAGTTGATACTTGTGAAGTATCATGTGTATTTTATGCGGAGTCTCGCATCATGGTGTGGTAAAGTGATGGGTGGTGACGCCTCACCGACCAATTAACTCCCGACCAGGGTTGTATAACCAAGTCGGTGAAGTTGGACGGACGAGATGATCTTTGAGACACTCATCTCACGACCGTTAATGAATTAAGGTTTTTGAAGAGGTGCGCAAGCATCACTCTTCAGCTTGGTCGAAACCAAGCATGGGAAGGTTTTTGGAAAGGACCGACCGGGCATGCGTGTAGACAACATACCGGTGTACACGTCCATATCTCACTGTCCCATGAAGGTGCAATCTAGGCCACTCAATTTGACCGACAAAGAGGAGTGGTGGAGAACGATTTTGTAATAGGAATTTGGTACCGCAAAAAGCCGCGCACCATGCTCACTTCCGGCGCGCGTTCCAAGATGACCTAACTTGGTCGATCTTGGCCGACCGGTCTGGCGTGTAAGTGGTAGGCTGGTGTTCACGCCTACACCTGACTATCCCATGAAAACGTGATCTGAACCACTCAAATCGTCCGCGAAGTTGAGCGGTCGAGATTAGTTTGCGGTTTGGGAGGTGTGACCACGCTAGTTTGAGCACGCGTCTTGGAATAACCAGGCATGATATGCCTTGGCCGATCGGGTGAGGGGATAGATGGGCCCATGGTGGTCATGCTTTGTATGACCGGGACACGCTTAATATAATCTTGGACCCTCCATTCGTGCTGGAGAAGATGGACGCTCGTGATGCTCAAAACCCTAATTTGGGTTTCACGGCCGTGTAACCATGCTCTGTTTGGGCGCACGAATTAGGATAACCAACCATAGTTGGTGCTGACCGATTGGTCGGTATGTAGGCGGGGCCCACGGTGATTGTGTTGACATGCTCGGGCCCTTTGAATCTTCATCTACACCCTCCATCTATACCCGAAGATGGATGGTTGAGACTGCTTTGCGACACATGTAATATGCCGCAAACCCTAATTTAGGTTTTCCACCCATACACTCGGTTTGGACATTTTTGCAAGCTAGGCCAATCTTCGGGAGGCCGACCATGCGGGTCCGCGTCGGTTCGGCAAAGGATATTCCATACCTTCTTGGGGTGATGGAATTGATCCGGGTCATCCAATCATGCTTGTGGAGTTGGATGACCAGGATCATATCCTGACTGATACGGTCAGTCCGGATGCTCAATCGGGCTAGTATAACACACCGAGAGGGGCTCAATCGGGCTAGTATAACACACCGAGAGTCATCCTGTGACGGGTATTTCGTACATGGTTTCATTATAATGCTTGGAGGTTCGTGTTGCTATGTAAGAGCAATACTCGATAAATCATGCCGCACCGATAATGAGTACGAAATACAAGGCTGATTGCGCATTAATTAATAATGCTAGAAATTCACAGGGTATATGGGATTGTTGCTACATGCTCCAACCTCGGATGAATTTCATGTATTCACGAGAATGGGATTGTTGCTACATGCTCCATTCTAGGTGAATTAAGTGAGTGAGTATCCAACACTTATTAATGGCCTTATCTTTTACAAGATGTCAGCGCTTAATTTTCTCGGTTTTTACAATTTTAACCTTAAATGAAAATCCACCATCAACATTAAGTCCCCCCGCCTAGCACATAATGGTTACACTATTGTGGGGTAGGCATGAGATGGTGACATACATATGTGAGAATGACAGGATAAAAGAAGTTTACTCGGAAGAGTATTGACCGACCGCTAGTCGCCCACGCCGTTGTGCTTGTATGGAATCCTTTGGTGGGACCCTGTTTCCTTCTTTGGGTATTTGAATCAGAAAAGGAATCCAAAAGAGGTATCCTTGCTCTATTGGGATTCTTCTAATTTTTTGTCTATAAAAGAGACCAACCCCTTTGCTTTTTCTCACGAATTTTTTTTTGTTTGGCTCCTCCCCGCGTGATCTTCTTTGCCGCTTGCCGACCGCCGCTGCCGGAGCTTCTGCTCACGTCCGTCCAAGGTAAGTCTCGTTTTTTTTTTTTTTTTTTTTTTTTTTAGAAAACCCTAATTTCTTAGGTAAAATTTTGATAGATACATCATGATTAGTTCCTCCACCTAAATTGATAGCAAAAATGCCCCAGATTGCTTAGTAAAACAAGCCGTGAATCCATGTTGTTTTTGCTTCCTTTTTCCACCGTTGCATGCGAACTTAGCTTTTAGGTTATATCTTGAAAAACCCTTGGCTTGAATCTCGTAGACACGATTCCCATGAATAAAGAAAATCGTGTTATGATGTGTGTGGATGAACGCGGCCCGCCGTGTATGCTTGATTGAACGTGGGTCTCACCCACATATGCTTGACTCGAAAGTCGACTTTGTATTAGTCTTGTGCCCGGCTTGAAACTTGAGTAACACCGAACTTGAAATTTATACCTAGGACTTGAAATCAATACCGATCAAACTTGTACCGGACTTGAAATCAATATCAGACTGAAACTTGTACCGGACTTGAAATCAATACCAGACTGAAACTTGTACCGGACTTGAAACCAATACCAGACTAAAACTTGTGTAATACTGGTGTTTGGACCTAATCCCAGCTTTTGTGCATTTCAACTTGTCTTGTCGTGCGTGACTACACGCTTCATGCGCTTTTCATACAAGTTCTAACTCCTGTCTTTCATTTCATTGTGGAATGAAGAAAAGAATTCCTGTTGAGATGTCTTCCGGAGATAATGCTGGTGCCAATCCAGGAAGTGTTGATGGCTTCAAAGATATGCCGAACATCGATGATGAGTTGTTCACCTCGCCTTTTCCAAACATTAGAAGACATCCTTCTCATAAGATAGTCCTGCTTTCCGATTCGAGAAAATATGGATGCTTTGATCCATTTTCTTCTTCAAAGACTTGTGATGAGATTTTTCTCCTGAGAAACGAATATCCGCCTTCCCTATTGACTTCAAGATTTGTCATAATCCACTGGGTTCTTATGAAGGATGGATGAGACGCATGTTGAGTAATAAGGGTATTCAAGACAATTTGACCAAAGCGCAAATCCTCAATGCGGTCATGGCATCTGCTTCTCTTGAAATTAAGAAAGACGATGCGGGTTTGATTACCTTCATTTCTCGATGGTGTCCTTCTACTCATACAGCCATATCTAGGTGGGGAGAGATGACTATTACTCTGGAGAGTGTAGCTGCATTAATGAACCTGCCTGTTGCTGGAAGTTTTTCTTACGAGCTCTCTAATACGGAACAACGTAACTATGATGCTATACTTCAAAAGGTGGCAGGTTTCGACAGTCTGGACAAGGAGGAGAAAAAAGATACGAGATGCTTTTACACCTGGTGGGTGTCGGAGTGGTCTCCTGCAGACCCAGAGCCGGATCAAGAGTTGGAAAATGAGCTCAGCGTGATTGCGTTCCTGTCTTTATGGCTATCCAGAGATATATTCGACGACGGTTCTGGAAAGAAGACCATTAGAGGTGACCTCGTTAAGATCAATACAAGTAGGTTGGCTGATAGCCCATGTAGGACTATTGGTGGGCATCCAAACCATCACTGATTGGCTATAAATCTGGCAAAAGGTAAAGTTCTTCCCCTGGGTGCCTTGTTCCTTGGATCGCTGTACTCTAATCTGGACGCCTTAGCAATGGACATGCATGTTTCTAACGGGTACAAGAAGGTGGAATCGCACGTTCACTTCGCTTTTCTTCAGGCATTCTTATGGGAACACTTCAAAAGCTATGCTCCTGCTCCTGCAAATTTGCTCAGCAACTTGTATGGTGGCTCGAGAATACTCCGCTGGAATAGGAGGCGTCCCAGCAGTG
Source organism: Papaver armeniacum (assembly GCA_023531295.1). Taxonomy (NCBI): domain Eukaryota; kingdom Viridiplantae; phylum Streptophyta; class Magnoliopsida; order Ranunculales; family Papaveraceae; genus Papaver; species Papaver armeniacum. Next base: position 37,595 of record JAJJWW010001147.1, on the reverse strand, counting down.
CGAAACTTCGTGGACATATTTGACAATGTGTCTTCTCGTAGATTTCCGTCCATGGGGGCCGATCCACCCTTCCATTGTTCACCCAAAGACTTTTGCTATTGCTTCGATAGTCCCGATGGCTTGTGTTTCGTACCGATGTTAAGACTATGAGATTTGGGGAAATTGTTTACCCGCACACCGCATCCCAGGATATGTCCTGTCTTTATTCAACGAAGAATTTACCGTGACTCCGTACAATATTGACATGGCGGCTCGTCAAATGGGATTTGATCGGGTGTCCCATTTATCCGTCCACCGGGGTTCCGAAAGAATTCCTCTCAAATATTCTTAACGCTGACGTGTTTTTAGAACGGTGAGCCTTCCCTTCGCCCATTGGGAGAAACCCGGTGGTAACCGATAAGTACAAGGAATTTTGGAGGAGGCAAATCATTGATTTTCCAGAATTCTCGGAGAGTGTTGTGACAGTTCCCGTGGTGAACCATCTTCCCGACGTTTTGAAAAAGCATTTCCGGTTGAAGCCACTTCCGGTAAACGGACCGGAGCCGAGGATTGCAGTCCCCAAGCGGGAGAGATCCAAAAGGCAGGCTTGTGGTTCGTGATCCTCAATTCCTCCAATATGCGGTATTTAAATCTCTTCCCGTTGGTTCCTTCATTTCTCCGGAGTAAATTCTTCTAAGAGTGATTCTTGCTTGAAATCAGGAAATTCCGAGAGAGAATGTCTTCACAAGGTTGGCGCGCATTCGAATGAGAAGGTTTGGTAATGTTGGCCTTCATCTTGAGAAGTCCGGCGGTACCGATCTTCATGCTTTGAGAAGTCCAGGCGGTGCCGATCTTCATGCCGAGATGTCTCAAGCGGTCGATCTTCATGGCCGAGAAGTCCAAATGCAGTGCCCGATCTTCATGCTGAGATGTCTGGAGAAACCGCTCCTTTTCCCGACCATGACGGAGATGATGCAAGCTCGGTTGGACAAGGCGCCTCCCCGAGTGATCTTGTCGATGGGGCCGTGATGGAAATTAGCACCCGAGAGCGAAGTAGATATCGGGAGGAGTGTAAGAGAGGCAACATCCGCTATTGTTGAGGTGGCTCCTTGAAGAATATTCTGAGCATGTTCCAATTAATAAAGATGTCGTGGCGACTTCTTCTGAAAGACCTCCTGCAACTGACAAGGCTCATGTGACTGGTGAAGTATTGGTAGTGCAACCTGGAGATTTGTTCGATCCTCCTTTCATTGTTCCTTATCCAGGACATGTGTTGGTTGGAGGATTCAGTATGCCGGTTCGGTTCAAGGAGTTGTACACAAAGAATATGGGAGAAACACGGCCACATTGCTACCACTAAGAAGCTCAAAAGTCGTCTTGCATTGGTCAACCGCGTTCGGAGGCTTTATTTTCTATTCATGGGATGAGCGTTACGACCGGTCGAACAGCTTTACGAGGAGATGGTTGAAGACCGGAAGTGCCATCGAGATGTGTTTGTGCAAGACGACTTCAATGCTCCTTGGTTCCTCAAAGGGTTCTCCAAGATTCAGAGCTCCGGAAATTACAAGGTGAAGCCCCTTCGCAGAATGTGTTACTCGCGGGAAGAAGAAGTTGAAAAGTTGTCCGAGGAGTTGAAGTCGAAGCAGTGCCGTACTTCAAAGGATGAAAGTCGCTCTTGCCCCGAAAGACGAGTTGTCTTTGAAGGACTTTCCTTGAAGGATTCGTGCCATATACTTGTCTCTTCTTTTTCTTTTTGAGTGATAGTGAGGATTTCTTTTCATAACTTGACTTCGGTTTTGAATTAATAGGTAATTGAATTGGTTTATTTTGAGATAGTTTTGTGAATAACTTTTCGAAAGAGGTTATTTTAAATGGAATTTGCATCTTGGTCATGAATGATTGCACATGTCATATGAAATTGCAAATGTCGTGTAAAAGGGAGGTATGAAGGGAAGCAAACATGCATTTGATCACCGAGTCTCTTTCTCCATGTGCGGGATGCTAAGTCCCCAAGAATTCCAAAACTATCTTTCTTGTAAAATTGCCGAATAAAACTTACTTGTTTTTGAAGTCTCACTTGTATCAAACCGAAGTAGCCTCTCCAAGGAAGTCGTACACATTAATTTTTTAGAGAATGAGAGTTATCCCTCTGAACCAAGTTTTTCCTGAACAATGTGCTTCAAAGCGTTGCATTCACTGGTGGGGTGGTGAAGGAACCGGTGGAAATGAAAGTACCTCGGGTCCATTATTTCTTGATCGGTTGGTGGACGCCATACAGAGGTAGTTCCACCTCTCTATTTCGTACCCACATCTCCAAAGAACTCCAAAATCTTTTCCATCGGGAACGGAAAGTGTAGGTACTTCGAGTCTAGCTTTTCCTGCGTTAGTGGGCGTTGTGACGTCTCTATGTGTCTTTGATGTGGAGCACGTCCCGGAGACGAAGTTGGAAGATTTGCGAGTGCCATCATATCCGCGGATCGCTTGCTTGGGTAAAGGGATGTGGAAGGTGTCGTAATATCACTGCTGAGTGATCGAATTGAACGCTCCCATCCTCTATATTCACGTATTTCCAGATCGATCTCTCCTTCCTCAAGCATTTCTTCGCTTGGATGAAAGGCCGATGGATTGGACAGTCTTTCGGGCTTCAACAAGAGTTTTGAGATATAAATCTTCTAACAAAGGCTCCATAGGCTGCAGGCTCCCTTTCTTTATCTCGGGTAGACGTTGTAGTACTCCTGACAAGTCCTTTCCTCTCGTGGAGCTGCCCCGGTTCTTCATTGTTGACTGGACCATGTTGTTCATCTTTCCCGAGTCTCCTGCGATTACGCGCTCTTTTGCCTCTCCACCGGTAAAGGTGTGACTCGACTAAGGATTCAGCATTTCTTGCACTGCTTGAGTAGATGCCTGCCGACCCTTCTTGTAATTGTGTTGTTATATCATTCAAAAGGAGAAATGTCTCGCTCTGCCTTCAGGTGATACCGGCTTGATTTGCCAAGACATCCTCCAAAGATTCTAGCTACACTTCCCATGATATTCGAGCCACCATGCGGTTTCCGGATACATTGCGAGATGGAAACCGAAAATTGAGAATTCAATTTTGTGCAACCGAGAGATCAACCTCCCGCTGTGGTCGCCAATTGTTTATGGGTGAAAACTATTCTCACGGATTTGGTAATTTGGGGTGTGTGGATGAGGAATGAATCTAAACTCTAAACAAATGCACTTTGCGGTGAGTGCTTGTAGATTCGAAATCAATGCAGTGCAAGTCCGGCCTAAACCAAGAAATGGCCGTTCTAGACTTGTTTCGGTCACAAAGTGAAGGAGATGGGGTTGATGTTAGGGGGGGAAGCGAAGAAGGTGTTGAGATTTTGAAGGTGTTGGCTTGCTTATGACTTGTAATGCAAAGTTGAACCGAAACTACAGGATGCAAGCTATCGATTCCCGTGTCTTGTATCAACACTTGGTTTATGTTTCTTGTCCGGACTTGCTCTTGTTGGTGGAAATAGGGAGGAGAACCTATTTATACAAGTCATTGAGCCTTATTCACGTCTCTCGTGGGAAGTGGAGGAAGTGGAATGATGGAGTAGTGGAGTTGTGTGTCGGTGCTACGATCGGCCTTGCCCACTTCTCCCGTCATCTCTAACCATCCATAACTTCCTAACACGTTCTTGTGATGGCGCGTTGCACGCCGCACGCGTAAACCACCAGACCAATACCCCAAGTATGTATCCCCCAGCTTGTGACATGATTATTGTCCTGAATGTGTGGATCGTGGATCCACGAAAGGTAGCATGTAATGTCAATTGAATAACTGCGTTATTCAAGAAGTTGATACTTGTGAAGTATCATGTGTATTTTATGCATCTATCGCATCATGGTGTGGTAAAGTGATGGGTGGTGACGCCTCACCGACCAATTAACTCCCCGACCAGGGTTGTATAACCAAGTCAGTGAAGTTGGACTGGACGAGATGATCTTTGAGACACTCATCTGCGACCGTTAATGAATTAGGGTTTTTTGAAGAGGTGCGCAAGCATCATTCTTCAGACTTGGTCGAAACCAAGCATGGGAAGGTTTTTGGAAAGGACCGACCGGCATGCGTGTAGACAACATACCGGTGTACACGTCCATATCTCACTCGGTCCCATGAAGGTGCAATCTAGGCCACTCAATTTGACCGGCAAAGAGGAGTGGTGGAGATCGATTTTGTAATAGGAATTTGGTACCGCAAAAGCCGCGCACCATGCTCACTTCCCGCGCTTTCCAAGATGACCTAACTTGGTCTGGTCTTGGCCGACCTGGTCTGGGCATGTAAGTGGTAGGCTGGTATTCACGCCTACACCGACTATCCCATGAAAACGTGATCCGAACCACTCAAATCGTCCGTGAAGTTGAGCGGTCGAGATTAGTTTGCGGTTTGGGAGGTGTGACCACGCTAGTTTGAGCACGCGTCTTGGAATAACCAGGCATGATATGCCTTGGCCGACGGGTGAGGGGATAGATGGGCCCACGGTGGTCATGCTTTGGTATGACCGGACTGCTTAATCTAATCTTGGACCCTCCATTCGTGGCCGGAGAAGATGGACGCTCATGATACTCAAAACCCTAATTTGGGTTTCACGGCCCATGTAACCATGCTCTGTTTGGGCGCACGACCAGGATAACCAACCATGGTTGGTCCCGACCGATTGGTCGGTATGTAGGCGCCCACGGTGATTGTGTTGACATGCTATGGGCCCTTTGAATCTTCATCTACACCCTCCATCTATACCTGCGAAGATGGATGGTTGAGACTGTTTTGCGACACATGTAATATGCCGCAAACCCTAATTTAGGGTTTTTCGCCCATACGCTCTGGTTTGGACGTTTTGGAAAGCTAGGCCAATCTTCGGGAGGCCGACCATGCGGGGTCCGCGTCGGTTCGGCAAATGGATATTCCATACCGCTTGGGGGTGATGGAATTGATCTGGGTCATCCAATCATGCTTGTGGAGTTGGATGATCAGGATCATATCCGGGACCGATACTGATCAGTCCGGATGCTCAATCGGGCTAGTATAACACACCGAGAGGGGCTCAATCGGGCTAGTATAACACACCGAGAGTCATCCTGCACGGGCCCGTACATGGTTTCATTATAAATCTTGGAGGTTCGTGTTGCTCAGTAAGAGCAGCACTTTCGATCGTCATGCCGCACCGATAATGAGTATAGGAAATACAAGGCTGATTGCGCATTAATTAATAATGCTAGAAATTCACAGGGTATATAGGATTGTTGCTACATGCTCCAACCTGGATGAATTTCGTGTATTCGCAGAATGGGATTGTTGCTACATGCTCCATTCTAGGTGAATTATGTGAGGGAGTATCCAACACTTATTGATGGCCATATCTTTTACAAGATGTCGCGCATAATTTTCTAGTTTTTTACAATTTTAACCTTAAATGAAAATCCACCATCAACAACGTGATCTAAGCCACTCAAATCGTCCTATGAAGTTGAGTGGTCGAGATTAGTTTGCAATCGGGAAGTGTGACCACGCCTGGTTTGGGCGGACGATTTGGGATAACCAGGCATGGTATGCCTTGGCCGATCGAGTGAGGGGATAGATGGGTCCACGGTGGTCATGTTGGTATGACCAGACTGCTAATCTAATCTTGGACCCTCCATTCGTGTCGTAGAAGATGGACGCTCGTGATGCTCAAAACCCTAATTTTGGGTTTCACTACGTGCGTCATGCTCTATTCGGGCATTTAATCGGGATGACCAACCATGGTTGGTCCCGACCGATCGGTCGGGTATGTAGGCGGGCCACGGTGATTGTGTTGACATGCTCGGGCCCTTTGAATCTACATCTACACCCTCCATCTATACCGCGAAGATGGATGGTTGAGACTGCTTTTTTGCGACACATGTAATGTGCCGCAAACCCCAATTAGGTTTTACGTCCATATTGCTCTGGTTTGGACGTTTTGGCAAGATATACTAATCTTTTGGGAGGCCGACCATGCGGGGCCCGCGTTGGTTCGGCAGCCGAATATTCCATACCGCTTGGGGGTTATGGAATTGATCCGCCATCCAATCATGCTGGTGAAGTTGGATGATCGTGATCATTTCCGCATCGATACGGACAGTCCGGATGCTCAATCGGGCTAGTATAACACACCGAGAGTTGCTCAATCGGGCTAGTATAACACACCGAGAGTTGCGGCACTGCACGGTATTTCGTACATGCTTTCATTATAATGCTTGGAGATTCGTGTTGCTCTGCCGAGAGCAACACTCGATCGTCATGCCGCACCGATAATGAGTACATGAAATACAAGGTCAATTACGCATTAATTAATAATGTTGTAAATTCACGGGGTATATGGGATTGTTGCTATATGCTCCAACCTTGGATGAATTTCGTATTTAATTCACGAATGGGATTGTTGTCACATGCTCCATTCTAGGTGAATTAGTAAAGTGAAGAAGTATTCAACACTTATTAATGGCTTTATCTTTTACAAGATGTTATCGCATAATTTTCTCTCGCTTTTACAATTTTAACCTTAAATGAAAATCCACCATCAACATTAAGTCCCCCGCCTAGCACGTAATGGTTACACCATTGTGGGGTAGGCATGAGATGGCGACAGATTAAAGACAAAGCTTATGAGACAAAGTTATATGTTACCAGGAGAGACGGGTCATCCTGTCCTTGGAGAATGTCACGTTCAAGAGGCGTCCAGTGCGAGTGTTCCCCTAGCATGATGTCGGTCTTGCTCGCTTCGATGGATCAAGTTACGCTGTTTCGTTCGTGGGGATACTGCACTGCTTGATCGAACGTGGGCTTGATGTGCTGTTTTGGTTAATCGTGGGTTCACGCGGTCTGCTTGATCGAATGTGGGACTCGATGTAAGCATGCTTGATTCGAACATGGGCAGATGTGCATGCTTCGATCAAACGCGGACCACCGTGTACATGTTTCAAACGTCGTCCATGTCCTACACCTACTTTGACCGTACGGTTGATGTAATTGCTCGAGTGTCATCTTGCTACTTCGACCAAACACCGACCCAAATTAGCTTGACTAAATACCGGATTTGATGCTTTGACCAAACACCTACTTGTTGTTTGCTTTGCTCGAACGTGGGACCTGATGTGAGCAAGCTTGCTTTTTAAAAAAAAAATGAACCTTGTGTGCTCAAATATAAATGTGGGTCCTGAGAAAGCGTTGAAGCAGCTTTCCGGAGCAGCCCGTGAGAGCGTTGAAGTGTTGGAGCCGAAACGCCTTCTTCGGAGAGATAGCTTTGATTGGGGACGGTTGTGTCCGCTGCGACCAACTGGGCTGGGATCAAGTGGGACCCGCCGCGTGCCTCGAATGAACGTCGACCACATGTTTCGACTGAAAACCGGCCTGTTGCGTGCGCTGTTTTATTCGAATACCAGCCTTGTGACTTTGATCAATACCCAGACTTGAAACTTGAGCAATACCCTGGACTTGTGACTTGATCAATACCGGACTTGTGACTTGATCAACACCGGACTTGAAACTTGAGCAATACCGGACTTGTGACTTGATCAATACCGGACTTGTGACTTGATCAACACCGGACTTAAAACTTGATCAACACCGAACTTGTGACTTGATCAACACCGGACTTGAAACTTGAGCAATACCGGTGTTTGGACCCAATACCAGCCTTGTGTACTCAAACATGAATGTGTGTTCTGTCGTGTGTGACTACACATCTCACGCGTTTTTATACAAGTACTGACTCATGTTTTTTATTGTAGAATGAAGAAAAGAACTCCTGTTGAGATGTCTTCTGGGGATAATGTTGGTGCACAAGTGAGGAGGTGTTGACAGCTTCAAAGATATGCCGAACATTGATGATGAGTTGTTCACCGCGCCCTTTCAACTATATGAAAATATCCGTTCCACAAGATAACCCTTCTCCTATCGACTTCAAGGTTTTTCATGCTCCGCTGGGCCCTCATGAAGGATGGATGATACGTATGTTGAGCAATGAGTACATCAAAGATAACTTGACCAGAGCGCAGATTATTGATGCAGATTGAGTGTTGAAACGGCTCGAGAGGATGTTAAAGTGGTTTCTGGTGCGAACGTTGAGGTGGATCCCGGAGAGAGTGTTGAAGAAGGATTACAAGCGAACGTGGGTCTCGGAGAGAGCGTTGAGGCGGCTCTTGAATAAACCATTGAAGCGGCTTACGCTAGAGGGAGCGTTGAAGTGTTTCCCTCTTGATTCGATTTACCCTTGCGAATTCCATGCTTCTTGACCGACGATCTCTTTCATGTTGAAGAATTCCTTGGTGACGGTGAAGGAACTTCATGCTGAGCCTCAGTCCCCAAGCGTGGTTTACATGGTTTGTTCGTAGTGGTTGTTGTCGAGCCAGATATGGAATATCTTGGACATTGTTTCATCATTGTGGGAGTCGTGCATGTGGTACTAGAGTTGGAGTTGACGGACGCGCAAGATGTTGTATCTCGGTGGTTTTCCTCTTGCTGCTTCAGGGAACTGCTTACCGAAGGCTGAAGGTTGTATCGCCTGTTGGTGAGATATATGCCCCTACAAACATTATGAGGCTTTTCATCACCGGCTGGCCTGGTTCTTTGTATCAGGGCATATGTTATTGTAGATGAGCGTTCAACAGCTCAAGAGGATGACCAAAAGCGCGAATTCTCCAACATAGCATGATAGACATGTACCACTGTCTGATAAAGTGACTCGCCCGGATCTTGTTCGACCACTGTTTGATAGAGTGACTCGCCCGGATCTTGATCGATATGACGCGTGGATATCGTTATCTTCTTGAGGTCACTCCCTTGAGGTAACGGCTCCAGTGGAAGATTGCCGTCATAGAGCGTTGATATGTTGCACCGGAATTCTTTAAACCAAATGGCAGTATGGTATAATAAAATTTCTGAGAGGAGTTCGAAAAGCTATCTTACTTGCATCATGCTCGTACATCCTTATCCGGTTGTAGCCGCTACATCCATCCATGGAGGAGAACATGTCGTGTCCGCTGGTTGCATCTACTAACATGTCGATGTTAGGTAGAGGAGGATCGTTTTGGAGCAAAGACTGTTCAAGTCTCTCGAAGTCTACGAAACACTCGATCTATCCATTTCCTCATGTCCGAACTACAACCGTTTAACCGACTTGGATCCGGGTATGACATGTAGATGATGGGTGACCAATTTTCATCTAAATCCGGCATTTCTTCATATCTCCAAGCGAATATGTCCTGGTACTCTTTGAGAAGTTCCACGAGCTTCGTGTGTTTATCCGTACACAAGGTTGAGCTGATGGAGGTAGGCCTAGGAGATTCCTCAACGATTTCAATCTCATCAGTTGTGGAGTTGGTGCCATCTTACAACTGTTGTGGAGCATCTAGCACTTGTTCTTGTGGTTTGTTGTTGTTGTAGCATTCCATTGGGTGGAGAGACGGGTAATAGTCTCCCCTGCTAATTGATAATGGCAGTGTCGGTATACCGTTTTCCCTTTCTGGTCACGACTCGCCATAAAAGTTCGTTCCCTCTTCGTGTGAACGTGGGTCGTGGCTTCACAGGATGGAGAAGAATTCTTTGCCACCAAAGATGCATCGTGGGTTTTAGCCCTCAATGATGCAAGCCGGCCTTCTTCCTGAATTGACGCCCACGTGGGGAGTGGGACGCAAAGAACTTGTCTGATTCTTTCCGCGGAGCTTCTCCCGTATGTTCTGGTTTGGTTTCCCTCGAAGTCCGTCATTATAGTAGGCTTCCGTACGACCTTTCCTGGGAGAACCTTGGATGTCCTGAGAGTCTTGAGAGTAATCACATTCGAAGACGCTCCTGTGTAAATAAGGGTCGCCTTGAACTCTGAATCCTTGATGCGTGCGGTGACATGTAGGGCACGGTCGTGACCTTCCTCTGGTTGATTGAAGCAAAACATCTCCGCGCGCTGATTCTTCGAGAGGTGTGAAAGTTCGCATAAACTTTCCACTAGAGAAACCGCTTCCCGATCCACCGGCCTCTGGTTCATAGTGAAACTATTGACTTGAAGAGGATCGTTGTGAGGATCAGTCCCCAGTGTAGGAGTCTCCATGACAGGACTGCTCATATCTGATGTCGCTTGTTTGATCAGGTCCATGGAGGTCTGCGCCGCTGAAGTACCTTATCCGGTGCATTGAATGCTTTCCTTTTTTGCTCCAGGGGCTGTCACGGCTCTTGTGGCAATCGATCAGTTAATGTCTTAAGAAAAGTGAGTACCTCTTTCTGAGTTGAGGCCATATCCGTTTGAGTCTTAGCAAGAACTTCCTGCTTCGCCATCAAGTTTGTAATGGTAATGGGGGATGGTCCTCCTCTCGTCCCTATGGCTCCTCGTCCTGATGAAGGAGTGAAAGTTGTTGCTCTGGTGACCACTGGAGGCGTTACACTTGAGGAGATGCCGGTATTCGCGGCTGCTCTGGCTCTGGTGATGGGAGGCGTTACACCTACTGGAATGTCTCCTGCTCCGCTAGCGTTGGGGATAAAAGTGACGGCTCCACGAGATGTATTGACCACGGTAGCTCCACTGACAGGTACATCGACACCGGGAGTGTTATCCACACTAGCCCCATCGAATTGATTGCGATCCGGACTGAGTTCCACCATCTTGAAATGAATTGCTTGATTGATTTGATTCTAAGATCTACCCTTTTGAAATTGATAAAATTGGATCGGATTTCGATGAAATTGACTTTACAACCGAGAGATTAACCTCCCGCTGTGGTCGCCAATTGTTTATGGGTGAAAACTATTTCTGCCGGTTTTGGTAATTTGGGGTGTGTGGATGAGAAATGAGTCTAAACCTTAAACAAATTCACTACATGGGAGTGCTTGTAGATTCGAGAAATCAATGCAGGCAAATCCGGCCTAAACCAAGAAATGGCCGTTCCGGACTTGTTTCGGTCACAAAGTGAAGGAGATGGGGTTGATCTTAGGGAGGGAAGCGAAGAAGGTGTTGAGGTTGTGAAGGTGTTGGCTATGTATGACTTGTATCGAAAAGCTGAACTGGCTTGCGGGATGTAAGCTATCGGTTCGGTGTTTGAATACGATGGTATCAACACTTGCCTCGTTATGCGGACTTGTTCTTGTTCTTGGAAATAGGGAGGAGAACCTATTTATACAAGTCATTTGAGCCTTATTCACGTCTCTCGTGAGAAGTGGAGGAAGTGGAGTGATGGAGTAGTGGAGTTGTGTGTTAGTGTTACACGACCTGTCTTGCCCACTTCTCATGTCATCTCTAACCGTCCATGACTTCCCGACACGTTCTTGTGATGGCGCGTTGCACGCTGCACGCCGTAAACCGCTAGACCAATACCCCAAAAGATGTATCCCCCGATTTGTGACATGATTGATGTCTCGAGTGTGTGGATCGTGGGACCCACAGAAAGTAGCATGTAATGCTAGATTAAATAACTAAGTTATTTATGAAGTCGATACTGATAGACACATTTTTGTGTCCGATTTAATCTCAATTGTATGTTTTGTTAGTGCTCGATTTTGTATTTATTATGGCTTTTTGTGTCTTTGTAGGTGTTTTTGGAGAAATAAGCTTTTGCGGGAAAATTGGCCCGAAAATTGGTATTTGCGCTCGTGGGAGAAAATTACTATTCGGACTCTCAGTTTGGATAAGGGGCACTTAAATTACTAAGGGGCACCCACTTTTAGGGGGAGACCACATGCTATTTGCACCCCTGGTCTGGATAAGGGGCATCTCTTCTTCACGGTTCAAATTAGCAAATTGGCGGGAAAATTTCAGGTGTAAAAAAACTGTTTCACCTGCGATATTATCTGGAGCATATTGGACGAGATTTACACGGGTTCATTCATGGATTTTCTTTGGTTTGGGCCTGTCATACCGAAACAGGGTTGGTGTTGCATTTGGTTTGATGAAAAGAGGGAGATTTTCATAATCCTCGCGAAACAGAGAGAGGAAACTTTCACGGGATTCTGTTGGCTTTTGAACTTGAGTATTACGTGCAGAATATCTTCCCTGATTCGTATCTTCCCTGATTCGAGTTGACTCTATGTTTGGAAGCTATGAAACCCCTCACGCGTAAAACAGAATCGTGTGAAGATTAAAAAAGGAAAGAACAGAGCTACTCTTTCTCGGGTTATTATGTTCTGTATTTTTGGAAGATTATTGGGAGATATTCCCTGCAGATATATATATGTCGAATCCGGATAAAGTTTGGAAAGTATTCAACTAATCAGAGACGCGTAAGAAGAAGAGAGAGAGATTACCGGGACTTGAGGTGAAAGAAAATAAGAAAAAAAAAGATTTTCTCGGAGATGGAGGAGCTGTGTGTATAAATACTGAAGAGGAGAGTCACAGAGGGGTTAGTCGAGACTTTGGGGGTAGTAGCAGAGGGAGAACGAAGGCGGCAGAGACGTGTTCATCATCAGCAGAGAAACACAGGCGAGAAGAAGAAGAAGACGAAGAACAGACCTTCAAAGTTTGTCGCAGGAGCAATCTTAAATACAACGACAGCAACAATAAACTATCGTTGTTTGGCAGACTTTTTTCTAGTTCTTGTAACAGTGACGTCTGTAACACATATACGGCGTTACAAAACTCTGTTTTCATATATTTCTCAATAAAACATCCTTTTGAGCCATGTTTCTATCTTTTGGGTGCGTTTTGAGCATGAGGAGCTAAACCCCAACACTGGGACGACGGAGGAAGTCAAGTTCACAATTGTTTGGTAATTATAATTGATTCTAATGACTTTCCGCATTGATTTTTAATTGATTTATGATTTTCATTGATTATTTGTGATTTTGTCTGATAGCGTATGCTTAGTCTAAGAACTCTTGATGCGCTATGCTTATGATTTACATCGAATTCTTTATAAAATCTACTTTTGGCAAATAAATAGAGTCTAGAAAAGAGCTAAAATTGTTATGAATCATTGTATGAACCAATTGATTGTGAAGTTTGGTGGAATCCGAAGTCCTAGTATCTCTCGATATCGTGACAAATCTTGTGAATATATTTTCTTTATTTTGCGTATTTTCTTAAATCAAATCTTTACAAGTCCGAGTTGAACGAAACTTTACTACCATTTACTACAACTTTTCAAAATCACACCAATTTTTGGCGCCGCCGACGCGGACTTGTATTTAGATTTGTTTTAGGTTTATTTTATTTTTTTTATTATATTTTTTTTTTGTTCTTTTTTACGCCTTTGGTATTTTTCGATTCTTTTTCGATTTGGAGCGAAGCTGCAGGAAAGAAAAAGTGCTATAAAAGGAAAGCATCGCCAAAGAAGGAAAGAAAAGAGGAGTCCAAGGAGTGAAGAAAGATTTTGTATATAATTATTTTGTTTTATTTATAGAAACCGTAAATAGGGTTGTATTTTTGTAATTTTTCTTTATTTTTGGACTTTTTGGACTTGGACTTTATTATTTTAAACCCTTAGAAGGGTTGAGATTAAATATAAACTGTTTGCGAGGAAGGACGATGATTTACGATCTCGTCTCGGCCCCTCGGGTTCGTACAACGACATCGGAGTCGGTGGCCCGAGTCGACTTCAACGGTTCATCGCCCGTCTCAGTACGGAGGTAAGACTCTATCCACCCACGAATCCTGTCGGTGGGTTTTATTTTGTGTGACAACTCACACCCCTGCGAATAGAATGTCGAACTGGTATTACAATAGCCAATACAACGAATATCCGACTGAGTTTCAAAATGGACGTTACTACTTTGACCATAATGTGAATAGTGGTTGGGAACATCAGCCTTTTCAAGGTTATGGCTCATACCATGATGAGCCCAATTACTATCCACACACGCACGGGTCATACGAGCAAAATTCCTATAATTCCTCTCTACTAGAGTCCGCATGTAAGTTAGCTGAGTCGACACAAAAGTTACTTGAGTCAACACGTAGTTCAGACGAGATGAATAACTTAGTTATGGACGAAAGCAATGAAACATGTGAACCTTCTTTCCTAGATACAATCTGGAAGTCATGTGAGTCGACTCAGAAAATGCTGTTAGAGGCCCAGGAAAGAAATGCTCAAGATAGACTTAATTTCCAATATAGTGTTTCCAATAGTACCTTTGAAAATGATGATAGTTATTTGCATAATCAAGATGACGAGGTTAGAATTGGTAACACTACTTTAGATGAGGTTCGATCATTTCCATGTTATTATAATGATGATTATGATGAGGATAGTGTTGATGAAGAATTTGAAATAAATAGGCATAGTGATCAGGAATTTGTTACTCCAATTAAGCTTTGCAATGATAATATTATTTCTAGTTCAAATCCAAATAATTTTAATAATTATTCACCTATTCAAAAGGACGAGGATTTGACTAGAGATACCACCGTTTTAGACGAGGTAGTATTTCCTTATGATTACGAAGCCGATTATGGTTTTGAGGAACGAGTTTCTTATGAGAATATTGTTTTAGAGTCTAGCGATTTAGAAATATTAGTCTTAGACAAAGAAAATGAACTCGTAGAGATGAGTGAGGATGAACCTGACTTAGAAGAATCAATTGACCATTTTCGGAATCGATGACCTTGAAATCAGGAAGTTGTGACTAGTCTTTCTAGAGACACTGAAAACTCTAAGTTTGGGGGTGATTATCATTCTCCATGTGCTTTAACTCTTAGAAAGGTCCCTCACTTGGGACTTGACATATGTGCCTCAACCATTTTAAAAGATTATCTTCATACACGTTTTCCTGAACCTAGTGATGTCCATAAGGAAGTTCGATTATTAGAAACCCATCCTCCGGTTGATGTGGTTTATTCAAAGTTATGATACCCGTTGACTTTGTTTTCCCACCAAATATTTTTCAACCAATTGTGGGAATGTATGAGTTTAAAATGTGTCACTTATTAAGTTCTGAGACTAAACCTAAGTACTTTAGGAGAATAGAAATGACACATTTGCTTAAGATTGACCATCACTCTCATTGTGGTCAGCTGTGTAAGTCAAATCTGATTGACTTAGAGGATCCTCAATTATTCAGGTTATTATTATGTGCTTCTAAGTTTTTATTTGAGTTTTTCCAGACTCTACAACTTGATAATTTGGATCTTACTTATGAGGAACGCAAGCCCAAAGAAATTTATTTAGACCCAGTTATAGAACCTGAACCTGAACCACAGCTAGATGTAGTTGTCTTAAACAGGAAACTAGACAAGGGTGTGCTTCACTTATTAATTTTCTTGGCATGTTGCATATTCCTTTTACTTGTGATAGCTCTATTTGGTTTTGATGACCCACAAATTTTTCGGCTATTACTTTATGATTTTATGAGGTGACTAATCCCTTGTTAGTCTGGCTGAAGACGATAAACTTAGCACTTCTTGGGAGGTAACCCAATATTCATGCGACACGGTAATATCTTTCCTTAACTCTTTTACTTCAAATGGTAACAGTTTCTCCTTGTTCATGCGTTTAATTTTATCTTTAGAACATTGAGTACAATGTTAGATTTAAGTTTGGGGGTATGGGAGAAACTGTTAGTTGCGATAAATAAACTCCAGAGCCTAGATATTTATGTTTACTAAGGATGGCACTAACCAATCTAAGTGGATGGAAGCATTTTGGTTGTAGGAGTTGAGGAACCAATCTGATTAGATGGTAACATCTAAAGAGTCTATTCATAAAAGCACAGAGCTCAGGTGTTAGAAATAACATGATAGTTTCACCAATCTCGTTGAGTCCTTTTCACTTCTGTTTTTATTTTTATTTTGTTTTTAAACTATGTTTCTCTAAGTGATTAGGTGGGTCCCACGATTCAAGTTGTTACCAATGCTAGGGTGAATTAGAGTGATTGAGATGCCAAAAAAAAAAAAAAAAAAAAAAAAAAAAAAAAAAAGTGAAAAAAAAAAAAAAAAAAAAAAAAAGACTAGACCAATTAGACCAAACTAATAAAATTAACACTTGGGAATAGCAATATGTGTGTGTTTTCCCTGTCTCTCCGCCGCCTAAACAAGCGTGGAATGCAGGATCCACGGGAACTATCATGTAATCTGGCCGACAAGAAGCATGCGCTTGGATCCAAAAGATCTAATCATGCGGTTAAATAAAAAAAAAAATATTAATGTTCAAAGAATAAATCGATTCTTGGTTCCCTTGTATATGCCAGACGTGTTGATCTAGAATTAGGATTGTCGACCACCTGGTTCCCTTGTATATGCTAGTTGTGTTGATATTAGTCGGACCAAGATCTCACCATTAGGATAGGTTCATTTTGGCGGAGACCTTCGCAGATATGGGAAACATCGATCACTTAGTAAACATCAAAACCATCTATGTTTTTCTTTATATCCATCTTCTTGATCTATCCATGTGATTAGTTTTGACTCGGGTATTGATGTCCATAGTGAGATTATCCGAGTAGATCTCTGTGACTTATATATGAATTTTAGTATGCTTGAGTGCAAACTCGTGTACAAAGAATTGGAATTTCGCATCGTACTTCCTCCCGTAGTCAATAAGTATGCCAACCAAGGAGATTCTTTAGTGCCTTCCAAGGTTACGTGTAAATAGCTAAGGTCCTGGAGTATAAAGGTTTTGTGGGTACAACTCGGTAAACCCTCCCGAGACTATAACTCGGCCACTAGGGCCACCTAGGGGTTTAAAGGCTTATTGCATACGCTAAATGCAATCGACGATACCGCGACAAGTGAGTTAGGATTTTATTTTCTAGATTTGATTTGCTCGAGGACTAGCAAATAATAAGTTTGGGGGTATTTGATAGACACATTTTTGTGTCCGATTTAATCTCAATTGTATGTTTTGTTAGTGCTCGATTTTGTATTTATTATGGCTTTTTGTGTCTTTGTAGGTGTTTTTGGAGAAATAAGCTTTTTAAGGGAAAATTGGCCCGAAAATTGGTATTTGCGCTCGTGGGAGAAAATTACTATTCGGACTCTCAGTTTGGATAAGGGGCACTTAAATTACTAAGGGGCACCCACTTTTAGGGGGAGACCACATGCTATTTGCACCCCCGGTCTGGATAAGGGGCATCTCTTCTTCACGGTTCAAATTAGCAAATTGGCGGAAAATTTCAGTGTAAAAAAACTGTTTCACCTGCGATATTATCTGGAGCATATTGGACGAGATTTACACGGGTTCATTCATGGATTTTCTTTGGTTTGGGCCTGTCATACACCGAAACAGGGGTTGGTGTTGCATTTGGTTTGATGAAAAGAGGGAGATTTTCATAATCCTCGCGAAACAGAGAGAGGAAACTTTCACGGGATTTTGTTGGCTTTTGAACTTGAGTATTACGTGCGTAATATCTTCCTCGATTCGTATCTTCCCGATTCGAGTTGACTCTATGTTTGGAAGCTATGAAACCCTCACGCGTAAAAACAGAATCGTGTGAAGATTAAAAAAGGAAAGAACAGAGCTACTCTTTCTCGGGTTATTATGTTCTCGTATTTTTGGAAGATTATTGGGAGATATTCCCTGCAGATATATATATGTCGAATCCGGATAAAGTTTGGAAAGTATTCAACTAATCAGAGACGCGTAAGAAGAAGAGAGAGAGATTACCGGGACTTGAGGTGAAAGAAAATAAGAAAAAAAAAAAGATTTTCTCGGAGATGGAGGAGCTGTGTGTATAAATACTGAAGAGGAGAGTCACAGAGGGGTTAGTCGAGACGTTGAGGGTAGTAGCGAGAGGAGAACGAAGGCGGCAGAGACGTGTTCATCATCAGCAGAGAAACACAGGGCGAAGAAGAAGAAGACGAAGAACAGACCTTCAAAGTTTGTCGCAGAGCAGTCTTAAATACAACGACAAAGAACAATAAACTATCGTTGTTTGGCAGACTTTTTTTCTAGTTCTTGTAACAGTGACGTCTTGTAACACATATACGGCGTTACAAAACTCGTTTTCATATATTTCTCAATAAAACATCCTTTTGAGCCATGTTTCTATCTTTTGGGTGCGTTTTGAGCATGAGGAGCTAAACCCCAACACTGGGACGACGGAGGAAGTCAAGTTCACAATTGTTTGGTAATTATAATTGATTCTAATGACTTTCCGCATTGATTTTTAATTGATTTATGATTTTCATTGATTATTTGTGATTTTGTCGATAGCGTATGCTTAGTCTAAGAACTCTTGATGCGCTATGCTTATGATTTACATCTAATTCTTTATAAAATCTACTTTTGGCAAAGAAATAGAGTCTAGAAAAGAGCTAAAATTGTTATGAATCATTGTATGAACCAATTGATTGTGAAGTTTGGTGGAATCCGAAGTCCTAGTATCTCTCGATATCGTGACAAATCTGTGAATATATTTTCTTTATTTTGCGTATTTTCTTAAATCAAATCTTTACAAGTCTGAGTTGAACGAACTTTACTACCACTTTACTACAACTTTTCAAAATCACACCAATTTTTGGCGCCGCCGAAGCGGACTTGTATTTAGATTTGTTTTAGGTTTATTTTTATTTTTATTTTTTGTTCTTTTTTACGCCTTTGGTATTTTTCGATTCTTTTCAGATTTGGAGCGAAGCTGCAAGGAAAGAAAAAGTGCTATAAAAGGAAAGCATCGCCAAAGAAGGAAAGAAAAGAGGAGTCCAAGGAGTGAAGAAGAAGATTTTGTATATAATTATTTTGTTTTATTTTTAGAAACTGTAAATAGGGTTGTATTTTTGTAATTTTTCTTTTATTTTTGGACTTTTTGGACTTGGACTTTATTATTTTAAACCCTTAGGAAGGGTTGAGATTAAATATAAACTGTTTTGCGGGGGAAGGACGACAATTCACGATCTTGTCTCGGCCCCTCGGTTCGTACACCGACATCGGAGTCGGTGGCCCGAGTCGACTTCAACGGTTCATCGCCCGTCTGCACGGGAGGTAAGACTCTATCCACCCACGAATCCCCGTCGTTGGGTTTTATTTTGTGTGACAACTCACACCCCTCGCGAATAGAATGTCGAACTCGGTATTACAATAGCCAATACAACGAATATCCGACTGAGTTTCAAAATGGACGTTACTACTTTGACCATAATGTGAATAGTGGTTGGGAACATCAGCCTTTTCAAGGTTATGGCTCATACCATGATGAGCCCAATTACTATCCACACACGCACGGGTCATACGAGCAAAATTCCTATAATTCCTCTCTACTAGAGTCCGCATGTAAGTTAGCTGAGTCGACACAAAAGTTACTTGAGTCAACACGTAGTTCAGACGAGATGAATAACTTAGTTATGGATGAAAGCAATGAAACATGTGAACCTTCTTTCCTAGATACAATCTGGAAGTCATGTGAGTCGACTCAGAAAATGCTGTTAGAGGCCCAGGAAAGAAATGCTCAAGATAGACTTAATTTCCAATATAGTGTTTCCAATAGTACCTTTGAAAATGATGATAGTTATTTGCATAATCAAGATACGAGGTTAGAATTGGTAACACTACTTTAGATGAGGTTCGATCATTTCCATGTTATTATAATGATGATTATGATGAGGATAGTGTTGATGAAGAATTTGAAATAAATAGGCATAGTGATCAGGAATTTGTTACTCCAATTAAGCTTTGCAATGATAATATTATTTCTAGTTCAAATCCAAATAATTTTAATAATTATTCACCTATTCAAAAGGACGAGGATTTGACTAGAGATACCACCGTTTTAGACGAGGTAGTATTTCCTTATGATTACGAAGCCGATTATGGTTTTGAGGAACGAGTTTCTTATGAGAATATTGTTTTAGAGTCTAGCGATTTAGAAACATTAGTCTTAGACAAAGAAAATGAACTCGTAGAGATGAGTGAGGATGAACCTGACTTAGAAGAATCAATTGACCATTTTCAGGAATCAGATGACCTTGAAATTAGGGAAGTTGTGACAGAAAACTAGTGCCGCAAAAGCCGCGCATCGTGCCAACTTCGGGCGCGCGTTCCAAGATGACCAATCTTGGTCGGTCTTGGCCGATCGGTCTGGCGTGTAGGTGGTAGGCTGGTGTTCACGCCTATACCTGACTATCCCATGAAAACGTGATCTAAGCCACTCAAATCGTCCGGCGAAGTTGAGTGGTCGAGATTAGTTTGCAATCGGGAAGTGTGACCACGCTAGTTTGGGCGGACGATTTGGGATAACCAGGCATGGTATGCCTTGGCCGATCAGTGAGGGGATAAATGGGTCCACGGTGGTCATGTTGGTATGACCGGACACTTAATCTAATCTTGACCCTCCATTCGTGCGGAGAAGATGGACGCTCGTGATGCTCAAAAACCCTAATTTTGGGTTTCACGGGTGTGCGTCATGCTCTATTCAGGCGTACGAATCGGGATGACCAACCATGGTTGGTCCCGACCGACCTGTCGGGTATGTAGGCGGGCCCACGGTGATTGTGTTGACATGCTCTGGGCCATTTGAATCTACATCTACACCCTCCATCTATACCTGCGAAAATGGATGGTTGAGACTGTTTTGCGACACATGTAATGTGCCGCAAACCCCAATTTATGGTTTTCCGTCCATACTTCTCTTGTTTGGACGTTTTGGCAAGCTATACCAATCTTTTGGGGAGGCCGACCATGCGGGGCCCGTTGGTTCGACGTAAATATTCCATACCCGCTTGGGGGTTATGAAATTGATCTGGGCCATCCAATCATGCTTTGTGAAGTTGGATGATCGTGATCATTTCCGGGGCCGATATGGACAGTCCGGATGCTCAATCGGGCTAGTATAACACACCGAGAGTTGCTCAATCGGGCTAGTATAACACACCGAGAGTTGCGGCACATCACGGGTATTTCGTACATGCTTTCATTATAATGCTTGGAGATTCGTGTTGCTCTGCTGAGAGCAACAATCGATCGTCATGCCGCACCGATAATGAGTACGAAATACAAGGTCAAGTTACGCATTAATTAATAATGTTGTAAATTCACGGGGTATATGGGATTGTTGCTACATGCTCCAACATGGATGAATTTCGTGTATTTAATTCACAGAATGGGATTGTTGTCACATACTCCATTCTAGGTGAATTAGTAAAGTGAAGAAGTATTCAACACTTATTAATGGCTTTATCTTTTACAAGATGTTAGCGCATAATTTTCTGGCTTTTACAATTTTAACCTAAAATGAAAATCCACCATCAACAAGAGTATTCAATTCTAGACAAGGTCCCGGGGTTTTTCTGCATTTGTGGTTTCCTCGTTAACAAAATCTTGCTATGTCATTTACTTTATATTTCCGCATTATAATTGTTTTATTATAATTAAATTAAATCACACAAACGTTAATTCCTATTTACTTGATAAGTGAATCCTATTGTGTTTGGTTAAGTCCGAACCTTTTTATCAAGTAACATACTTCGTTGTTGTATTGTCTCTATCTCGTATCCATAGACGATCGCACGAAGTGTGAACCGATTAGTTGTATTGTCTCGACTCAGTCCATAGACAATCACTTTCGGAGAAAGGACTTATAGGTTGGAAAAGTTTTAGCTTGAGGTATATTTGGGTACCCTCGCCTTTTCAAATAACAATATGAAAATGAAAGTTCTCAATCATTGTTATTCAATGTCATAGTATTATTATATAGAATCAAAGTCCAATTGCATCACTGTTAAAGCATGGCTCGGTTGAACCCACCAAGTGTTGGTATGTCAAGTTTGGTTGTCATATTTTAGTGAATCAAAACTCAATTAAAGAGTCGCTTGATTATATGTTAGAGACAAATTCGTATAGGTTAGGATAGAAAGATTAGGATTATTTGATATACAAGTATTATTCGAAGACTTGAAGAATGTGAAGAAGTAACCGGCTACATCGACGACATCATCCTTCCTCTTGAGGTTAGTAATATTGTGACTTGAACTGTTTCATTCCTAACGTATCTTTCAAGTCGTGCTATATTGAAAACATAACTGCGAGGCTGTGAATGATTATACTTTAGTAGACATAGTGTTCAGGAATTAGAATACGAAGTATAACGCTTATCTTTTGAACTTCGTATATAAGACATCGACATAATCGTACGAATGTTATTGTGATTATGTGTATAGGTGAAGGGGAAGATTTCATCCTAGGAAACAATGTTTACATTCGTTTAAAGGAAGTACATTCATGAACTTGTTTTATGAATCGAAAGGGAAATCGCTAGGCTTATTGGTATTGTTATTCATTATATATACTTGGATTACCAATATGTGTGAGTTAGTAGAACCGATCATAACTTGTTATGTATCTTGGTAAAACTAGTCATAATGCCTGACTTATGTATTGGTATGACTTTTATTAGTGTAACCGATCCTAAGTAATCACCTTAGATGGTATGATCGATATTTGTAATTGGTGTAACCGATCCTGGTAATTGGTATGACCGATCACAAAAGAGTTGTAATCGATCCTTGTAATCGGCGTAATCGATCCTAGTAATTAGTGTAACCGATCCTTGTGACTAGTGCAACCGATCACAAGTAATACCATGAGAATATGGTAACCGGTCCTGGTAATTGACGTAACCGATCTTCGTAACTGATGTAACCGGTCCCAGTAACCATATGAAGGTAGAACCAGTTAGAGCACTGCTCGGTCGAACTCGCATGCGTTGCTATCTCAAGCATGTTTGTCAATGTTAGTGATCAAAACTATAAGTCTTGATTTCTAGTCTACTATAACTAAGTCTCGGACTAGGATAGAAAGTGTAGTTGAGCTCAAGAACTCCATGGCGATCATCATACAAGACGAAGAACTACTCAAGGAACTGGTGGAACTTCATCGACTAAAAGGTATGTGGAGACTTGAACTTATCTATCACTCAAAAGTCTATCTACTCTATCTCCTATCTGGAGAAAAAAAGTCGTTTTGCTATATAGACTTTGATTATACACATTTGCTATATCGAGCCGAGTTTATCTCGCCAATCTATTTGTCAAAATATGTGTTGGTAAGCTTTCGCTTTGACCAGGTTCATCTTTACCTAGTGACGAAAGTCATGTTATGTTTCAATCACTTTCAAAATGGCTTTGACGAGAAATGGTTTGTGAATAACAACTATATAACGTCCTCTAAGAATGTTTCAATAATTGAAATGGGAGTTTACATTATTTAACCATTGTTGGTTATAAGCATTGTGTGGAAACGCATACATGTATAAGTCCTTATTCCTTGAACCAAAGTATGCTTACTTTGTTAATCAGGAAAACCGGAACAAGAGTCCGCGAACCCAGTCCGCGTACTGTCGGAGGTTCTCTTCCCGAGAAAATCTGCTTGAGTTTGTAAACTTATTATAAGCTTATTCTGGGTACTTAAGTACGCGTACTTAGGTTGGTTATATCTAAAAACGATTATTCGTGAACTTATACTTATATTAACTAAGGAATGCAAGTTTGCAAACCGTGGCTATAAAGTTCATGAATCAATTCGAGTGAATCAAATCGTTTTTGCTTCGATTGTGTCTTGTATACTTCTATAAGATCTAAGCAATTGAACAACTCTCTAACTAGTTCATTTGAGTCATTTGAACTAGTTATGGTGAAGAAGAATATGGTTAATATGAAAGTGCTCATATGGCTAACCATTTGGTTAACTATTGTTGAACCACCAAATGTACATGTTTGGGTACGATTACACAAACCTAAAAACGTGCATTTCATTTGTGTGTAACAAGCTAAGTTTTCGATCCAACGGTTGAAAGATATTAGCTTGAATATAATCAGGTTTTCATCTAACGATGATTAATGAATGCTTTGTTACTAAGCTAACATTGATTGCAAACCCTGATTTGAAAGACTATATAAGGGAGAACTCTAGCAACTGGGAAACCTAATCCCCACACCTCCTGTGTGATACTAGTTGTATAAGCCAGAGTCAATTCTCCTTTAACCTTAGGTTTCTTACCGAGACCCTGTAGGTTAACGACTTGAAGACTTCATTGGGATTGTGAAGCCAGACCGATACTACTTTATTGTAGTTGTTGTACCCCCCCGCTTTTTCAGAACCGATCCTTGTGTTTGGTTAAACCGTAAACCCATGATTAGTGTATTGATATTTGATCAATCACACAGTTCTTGGAAGTCAAATGAACCAATTATAAACTTGTTTGGAAGTGTGATATAATCGGTTCCAAGATTGTAAATATGAAAAAGGATTTACAAAGAAATAAGATGTCGATATACTTTGAACATGTTCAGTAACTCTTATCTTGTATTGTTCAAAGATATTCCTTAATAACTCAAGGAGATCCCGGATCGAAATAAGTTGAGAATCTTTTAATTAAGGTTGTTAATTTTATATGCTTTTAATTACCGTCAATTAAAATGCATATCTCTGGAATTTTGAAAAAGTGGGGGTACAACAACCGCACCCAATAATTCTCTTAGCAATCTGTATGGACTAACTCCAATATACTTTTAAGAGAATCAACTAGATAGTCAGACTCAATCTTAAAAAAAAAAAGTATATCAAATAGTTATAATATCTCGATCTCTCGATTTAACTCTTACTCAAGCAAATAGAAATTTGCGAGTCTAATTAAATACAAGAGAGATAACTTGGATGGTACCAAAGACCAATATCCAAGTGTCAATCAATGTAAATCAATAACCAAAGGTTGAATATACTAATTGATTGATCTAACGGACGACCTGTGATATTTCAATTATATAACAAAATATAACGCGGAATAGAAATAACACAGACACCACAAGTTTTGTTAACGAGGAAACCACAAATGCAAAAAAAAACTCGGGACCTAGTCCAGATTGAACACAGACTGTATTAAGCCACTACAGACACTAGCCTACTACAAACTAACTTCAGTCTGGACTGTAGTTGAACCCCAATCAATCTCACACTAATCCAAGGTACAGTTGCGCTCCTTACGTCTCTGATCCCAGCAGGATACTACGCACTTGATTCCCTTAGCTGATCTCACCCACAACTAACAGTTGCTACGACCCAAAGTCGAAGACTTTAATAAACAAATTTGTATCACACAGAAAAGTCTACGGTAATAGATAAATCTGTCTCCCACATAAATACCTACGAGTTTTGTTCCATATTTTGATAAATCAAGGTGAACAAGAACCAATTGATAACCCGGACTTATATTCCCGAAGAACAGCCTAGTATTATCAATCACCTCACAATAATCTTAATCGACGTGGCGAAAGAAGATATTGTGGAATCACAAACGATGAAACGAAGATGTTTGTGATTACTTTTATATCTTTCCTATAGGAGAAATCAATCTCAAGCCAATCGTTACGATTGTACTTAGTATGATAGAAACATCAAGATCATATCACACAACTACGAGAAAGTAGTATCGGTCTGGCTTCACAATCCCAATGAAGTCTTCAAGTCGTTAACCTACAGGGTCTCGATAGAAACCTAACGTTAAAGGAGAATTGACTCTAGCTTATACAACTAGTATCACACATGAGGTGTGGGGATTAGGTTTCCAAGTTGCTAGAGTTCTCCTTTATATAGTCTTTCAAATCAGGGTTTGTAATCTAAGTTACCTTGGTAACAAAGCATTCAATATTCACTGTTAGATAAAAACCTGATTAGATTCAAGCTAATATCTTTCAACCGTTGGATCGAAACTTAGATTGTTACACACAAATGAAATGCACGTTTTAGGTTTGTGTAACCATACCCAAACATGTACATTTAGTTGGTTCAACAGTATTTAACCAAATAGTTAGCCATATGAGCAATTTCATATCAACCATATTCTTCTTTACCATAACTAGTTCAAATGACTCAAATGAACTAGTTAGAGAGTTGTTCAATTGCTTAGATCTTTATAATAGACATAATTGAAACAAAAACGATTTGATTCACTCGAATCGATTCATGAACTTTATAGCCACGGTTTGCAAACTTGCATTCCTTAGTTTATATAAGTTTAAGTTCACGAATAATAGTTTTTATAAAATAACCAACTTAAGTACGCGGACTTGGTACGTGGACTTAACTACCCGGAATAAGTTTGTTTTCAATTCACAAACTCAAGCAGATTTTCTCGGGTCGAGAACTTCCGACAGTACGCGGACTTGGTTCCGGTTTTCCTGAGCAGCAAAGTACGCATACTTTGGTTCAAGGAATAAGGACTTACACATATGTGTTACCACATAATGTTTATATCCTTTCATGGTTATATAATCTAAACTCTCATTTCAATTATTGAAACATTCTTAGAGGCCGTTATATAGTTGTTATTCACAAACCATTTTTCGTGAAAGCCATTTTCAAGTGGTTGAACATAACATTACTTTTCGTTACTAGGTAAGATGAACTTGGCTAAAGCGAAAGCTTACCAACACATATTTCGAGAAATAGATAAGCGAGATAAACTCGGCTCGAAATAGAAAATGTTTATAATCATAGTCTATATAGCAAAATGACTTTGTCTCAAGATATGAGATAGAGTAGATAGACTTTTGAGTGATAGATAAGTTCAAGTCTCCACATACCTATTAGTCGATGAAGTTCCACCAGTTCCTTGAGTAGTTCTTCGTCTTGTATGATGATTGTCATGGAGTCTTTGAGCTTAACTACACTTTCTATCCTAGTCCAAGACTTAGCTAATAGTAGACTAAAAATCAAGACTTATAGTTTTGATCACTAACATTGAAAAATATGCTTGAGATAGCAACGCATGCGAGTTCGACCGAGCAATGCTCTAACAATCTCCCCCTTTGTCAATTTTAGTGACAAAACTATCAATACATATGGAATACAAAAAAATAAATAAACTTTTGTAGCTCCTATTCCACATGCCTAATCTTCAACATTACTCGAAATCTTCGTCACTTCCAAGTACTCCAATGATCCCAAAGGTTGTAAGTTTAGCATCATCGTTGTTGAAAATCCGTAGCTATAAAAATGAGAAAACAAGAATTCTCAATCACTGTTATACAGTGTCATAGTATTATTATAAAGCATCAAAGTCCAATTGTATCACAACTTCGACAACAATACTATGATGATATGTATCACTCCCC
Source organism: Papaver armeniacum (assembly GCA_023531295.1). Taxonomy (NCBI): domain Eukaryota; kingdom Viridiplantae; phylum Streptophyta; class Magnoliopsida; order Ranunculales; family Papaveraceae; genus Papaver; species Papaver armeniacum. The sequence continues at coordinate 10,614 of JAJJWW010001147.1, read as the reverse complement.
CTTAGTCAATACTCCATCTCACATGGAAACCACTCCCCCTTACGCAATGATCCGAAAACCATATGTATTTGTAGTGTGAACTACACATTAATTCTCCCCATTTTTGTCAATAAAATTGGCAAATGTACAAAAACGGGATCCTAATGAAATTTCCATAGAGACATTTCATGACCAAAAGCAAGTAAATATCAACTTTTTAGATGCAATCATATAGCCGAAGCTAAATGCTTTCATCAAGGAGTTTATTAAGATACAAGAAAACTCCTATAATATTCCACAGCCGCACTCCCCACAAAGATTTGAAAATTAAGCACAAGTTCAATTAAGAACTCTCCCCCATAAAATGTCATTCCCGAAAGAACAACAAGAGCGACCTTACTTTCACGAGAAAAGAAGGATTTCTTTGGACATAACAAATCACATACGAATATGAATTTGAATCCAAAATAATACTCAATTAAATTAACCACAAGAAAACCCATGATTAATCTAATTGGAAATGCTCAACATAAGAGAACTTACGGAGCCGCACAATATATTCATAAAATATGGATCGGGGAAGATCAATCTTTATGGAATAAACAAGGATTCATTCTATTTTCCATCACTATTTGCACAATGACATACAATAGACATAATCCTCGTAAACAAAATTTCATCCTATCTTCCATCAATATTTGCATAATGACATGCAATAGGCTTAAAACTTTTGTAATGTCAAAAGTTCATTCATTCTTTTATCAATACTTGCATATCGACATATGAAAGACTTAACTTTTGACAAAGTATGAGACAATCATAGTTCACGGACGCAAACAACATATCCCATAATAATTTGCAATATATATGATCATAAAGATTAAAATTGCAAAAATCATCTTCCAAATAACTTAGAATTTATATAAATAAATCTATAAACATGAAGATGAAAACGTTGGACATAGCTATGTGTAATCAAAATAATTGCTATTCCAAACTCTCGTAATCCTTCTCAAAAACAAGAATAAATTCTCATAAGAAGTTTCCTAGGTATCAAGACAAACTCGTAATGCACATATAAGATGATTTGTCCTTAGAGGGTAGAATCATTCTTTTTCGCCCGGATTTACACCAAGAATAGCTACTAAAGGCGTATAAAAATATTTTCTTAACAAAGAAGAACATACGAAGTCACTAATGACCATGCACCATAGTTCACATAAGATGATTGTGAACATTCAAGAATCCCATAGTAATGCATACTAATACCCATTCTTGAACTTCCTTCTTTGTGATTCACCAACAACATTCTTGTAAAAGCTACAAATGAGCTTAGTAGAGTAGTACTCCAAGAATCCAAGTGCCCAAGTCCGAGAGAAGTGGAACAAGTGCGACGAAATGGAGCAAAACACTCAAAAACAAGAGACAGGATAAATACCAATCTTAACTCATCCAAATTAAAAAAATTCTCATCTCCATTTTGAAGAGAATTCAAATAGGAAGAGAATTCAAAAATAATGAGGTCATTCCGAGTTCGGACGAAGAGGTTACGGCCAAAACAAGTTTACCGAATATCAAGCGTTAAGTATGCATACCGTTTTGCAAACGAATTTTCATGACTTGGGGGAGTATACAAATGGGTATGCGTACTTAAACCCCTGGATTTTGATTTTAAGTGATGTTATGCATACATATTAGGTGTACCATGAAGTCCAAACATCCCGTACTACTTTTTAAAAGAATCCAGTCGAATTCTACAGCCTTACCGAACATAATCTGTGTGCCCCAATTCTCGTGCTTCCCTCACCGTATACATAGCAGGGCATTCCTTGGTGGGGATGCACTTAAAACACAATTAAGTTGTGTTGGGGTTAACAATGTCTTGCTCACCATAAGTGACCTTTGGATTATCATGAAAGAGATCGCTTTTAGAACCTTTCACATCCAATTCCATTTTTCCTAAAAACTTGTTAAGTTCCAACATCATGGATACTGCCTTCTCCATAGTCATGGAATTTTCTGGAAGATCATTCCTTTTCACACTCAAAGCATCATTGGCTTTCTTTGGTACAACTTCTGAGTGTGTTTAGGAACAACCGGAACCTTCTTCCCATTACTCTCTTCTAGAATTCTAGGAAGATAATTGGATTGACTATTCTTTTGCAAGTTAGTCTTTCTCCAATTGGGAGCATCGGATCTTGTCTTCGTCTTTACGAAGTTATCCTTTTGATAACCATTACGATTGTGAAAAGGATTCGTATGACGTTTATATGCAAAACTAGGATTATCACAGCACTGATTCCTTTGCCTAAAGGTTGGAAAGTTACAACTTTGTAACATTAAGGGGATTAATCTTAACATATGATCTTAGTTTCACAACTTCTTGTGATGCCCAAACAAGAACATCATGAAGTTTCTCATTCCTTATACGAAAACGACATCTCCTTTCCAGGTGACCTTTATTTCTGCAATAGTGGCAAACGTAAGGAATGTTCTTACATCGATCCGTGTGTGCTGACTTTGGAGGTTGATATACTTTGCTCTTTTGAACCTTAACTGTCGGTGAAGGTATTTCACTTTTGCCATCGATGGAAACCTTTTGTTGAGAAGAATCACTAGCCTTGACAAATTTTACCTCTTTGCTAATACTTGGAGCATCTATTCCCTTATAGCCCAATCCTCGTGTATCACGATGATTTTTACTTGCTCCTAGCATAGTGGTTAATTTGCTTGAACTAGTATTGAACTTTTTCAAGTCATCTTCCAACATCTTGATTTTATCAAGAGCGGCAGCTAAATCAGCCTCAAGGCGTTTTTCTCGAGCGAGATAAGCGCTTTCTCTGTCATCAAAACTTGCTTGCTGAGAGTTAATCCTTCTTTTCGGTTTCTCGCAAGTTTCTATTCCAATAATAAGTATTTATGATATACACGATCACATTCAAGTGACTTCTACTCGGAGTTTTCCTCGGTATATTTGAGGACCCATTCGCAAGAGCGATTAGACCATAAAGACCTCGTAAATCCTTTTCAATTTCTTGTTTTCTCGATAGAGAGGAGTCAGAAGAGGTGTGACATGAGAAGTTTTGATTTTCTTCATTTTCCACGAATCCAAAAACTTAACATACTCTAAGACTTCCTCATCAACATCTCTATCAATATCTGAATCACCTTCATCGGAAAGTTCATCCAACCTGTTCTTCTAGGTGTTTCCCAATCAGCAGTTTTTACATCAAGAGAATGTTTAGATATTGACTTAGATGTGACGTTCTCTCACGTGAATCAAGCTTTAAATCATCTGGTAATTTTTTGGATAGTGCGTTATTAGAGATAGACTCGTCCATAATCGGATCGCTTCCAAACACAAACTTATGAGGTCTTAAACGTGTTTGCCTGCTCTGATACCAATTGAAAAAGTGGGGGTACAAAAACCACACCCAATAATTCTCTTAGCAATCTGTATGGACTAACTCCAATATACTTTTAAGAGAATCAACTAGACAGTCAGACTCAATCTTAATAAAAAAGTATATCAAAGAGTTATAATATCTCGATCTCTCGATTTAATTCTTACTCAAGCAAATAGAAATCTTCGTGTCTAATTAAATACAAGAGAGATAACTTGGATGGTACCAAAGACCAATATCCAAGTGTCAATCAATGTAAATCAACAACCAAAGGTTGGATATTCTAATTGATTGATCTAGCCACAACTGTGATATTTCAATTATATAACAAAATATAATGCGGAATAGAAATAACACGGATACAAGTTTTGTTAACGAGGAAACCGCAAATGTAGAAAAACCACAGGACCTAGTCCAGTTGAACACACAATTGTATTAAGCGCTACGGACACTAGCCTACTACAAACTAACCCGTGCGGGCTGTGGTTGAACCCCAATCAATCTCACACTGATCCAAGGTACAGTTGCGCTCCTTATGTCTCTGATCCCAGTAGGATACTAAGCACTTGATTCCCTTATCTGATCTCACCCACAACTAAGAGTTGCTACGACTCAACGTCGAAGACTTTAATAAACAAATCTGTATCACACAGAAAAGTCTACGATAATAGATAAATCCTGTCTCCCACGAAATACCTACGAGTTTTGTTCCGTATTTTGATAAATCAAGGTGAACAAGAACCAATTAATAACCCGGACTTATATTCCCAAAGAACATCCTAGTATTATCAATCACCTCACAATAATCTTAATCGACGCGGCGAAAGAAGATATTGTGGAATCACAAACGATGAGACGAAGATGTTTGTGATTACTTTTATATCTTGCCTATCGGAGAAATCAATCTCAAGCCAATCATTACGATTGTACTTAGTACGATAGAAACAACAAGATCATATCACGCAACTACGAGAAAGTAGTATCGGTCTGGCTTCACAATCCCAATGAAGTCTTCAAGTCGTTAACCTACAGGGTCTCGATAGAAACCTAAGTTTAAAGGAGAATCGACTCAAGCTTATACAACTAGTATCACATAGGAGGTGTGGGGATTAGGTTTCCCAGTTGCTAGAGTTCTCCTTTATATAGTCTTTCAAATCAGGGTTTGCAATCTAAGTTACCTTGGTAACAAAGCATTCTATATTCACCGTTAGATGAAAACATGATTAGATTCAAGCTAATATCTTTCAACCGTTAGATCGAAACTTAGCTTGTTACACACAAAAATGAAATGCACGTTTTAGGTTTGTGTAACTGTACCCAAACATGTACATTTAGTTCGTTCAACAGTAGTTAACCAAATGGTTAGCCATATGAGCACTTTCATATCAACCATATTATTCTTTACCATAACTAGTTCAAATGACTCAAATGAACTAGTTAGAGAGTTGTTCAATTGCTTAGATCTTTATAATAGCCACAATTGAAACAAAAGCGATTTGATTCACTCGAATCGATTCTTGAACTTTATAGCCACAGTTTGCAAACTTGCATTCCTTAGTTTATATAAGTTTAAGTTCACGAATAATCGTTTTAGAAAATAACCAACTTAAGTCGCAGGACTTAAGTACCCTAATAAGTTTGTTTTCAATTCACAAACTCCAGTAGATTTTCTCGGGTCGAGAACTTCCGACGATCGCGGACTTGGTTAGGTTTTCTGAGCAGCAAATTACGCATAATTTGGTTCATGGAATAAGGACTTATACACATATGTGTTACCACCCAATGTTTATATCCTTCCATGGTTATATAATCTAAACTCTCATTTCAATCATTGAAACATTAATAGAGGACGTTATATAGTTGTTATTCACAAACCATTTTTAAATCAAAGCCATTTTCAAGTGATTGAAACATAACATGAATTTCGTCACTAGGTAAAGATGAACTTGGCTAAAGCGAAAGCTTACCAACACATATTTTGAGAAATAGATAAAGCGAGATAAACTCGGCTCAAAATAGCAAATGTGTATAATCATAGTCTATATAGCAAAACGACTTTGTCTCAAGATAGGAGATAAAGTAGATAGACTTTTGAGTGATAGATAAGTTCAAGTATCCACATACCTTTTAGTCGATGAAGTTCCACCGGTTCCTTGAGTCGTTCTTCGTCTTGTATGATGATTGTCATGGAGTCTTTGAGCTCAACTACACTTTCTATCCTAGTCCAAGACTTAGCTAATAGTAGACTAGAAATCAAGACTTATAGTTTTGATCACTAACATTGACAAACATGCTTGAGATAGCAACGCATGCGAGTTCGACCGAGCAATGCTCTAAGAAAAATAAAAATTGGTAATGTGCATTTACTAATTGGATATTTTCTAGTGAGATTTCGGTAATATTGATGAGCATTTCCGGAATTATGAAAACCTCTTTTGGAAATATATTGCATATCTTGAGAATATTCGGTTTGGAAATTCCTTGGTGTCCAAACTTTCTTGGTCTATAAATACCCAAGTTTGCATTTCGTGCAAACTATCCTAAGAGCCAGCAAAACTACCTTGTTGTGTTGTTACTGGTGGAGCCGTCTATTCGGATAGGAAAGTACCCTAATTAGGCGAAATCTCTTACGACCGCTCTTTTAAAGACTTATGTGGGATCAAGAAGCTCTCTGATACCGTTGGTGGGAAACTAGATAATTGCGGTATTATTAGTTTTCGATTTGCTTTGATTGACTAACGGTTGTTGAACTTTGATTTCACCTAGTTTGTTTATTCTTGAGAATCTTCTCTTATGATATAAGATTTACTCAAACTAGATCAAGTGTCAATGGAATATTTAGAATTGTTTGTAGATCTAAAGACGTCTTTTGATAATCCATTGTTAACAGACTCCGTTCTTTGCGTGATTGATCACAAGAGATTCAAGTTGTGGTGTGCAGGTGTTTATTGAAGATTAAAGAAGATTTGAAGACAACGACGATTTCTTATTGGTTTCATAATCTTTGGTGTGCACAAAACTTGATCATTTGGGGATCCAACTATAATCGGTTTATCTTTGATAGATTTGATTGATTAGTTGCGTAGATCGGCATCACTATATAGCATCTTGATAGATTCTATTATTGATTGCAAAATCTAAACTCTGCTACTTTGGTAGTAGTGAGATAGATAGATCTAAACCCAGCAAATGAGTTCATTGGATTAAACGAAAGATCCTTTGTCTAAATCATATCGAGATTAAATAGAGTTGTTCTGAACGATTTGTTGTTCCTTTCTTGTTTGGAATTAGATCCAAATGAATTTTTCGGTGCGTCTTTGCGTGCACTTATCTAATGTCTAAGCGGGGGATCTTTGAAGAAACTAGAAGAGCTGTGTAGGTTTAGTTGCTTGGTCTCAACTATACAAAGTTGGTTTGATTTAGTACAACGACTTAATTCTAAGACTAGGTCCCGGATTTTTACTGCATTTGCGGGTTTTCTCATTAACAAAATCTCGCGGTGTCATTTACTTTTGTTTTCCGCAATTATAGTTGTTGTTATTATAATTTAAAGTAAATTACACAAATGCTAACTCCGTATTACTTGATAGTGATCCTATAGAGTTTGGTTAAGTCCGAACCTATTATCAAGTAATCACACTTTGATTGTTGTATTGTCTCGATCTCGTATCCATGGCGATCACACAAAGTGTGAATCTTAGGTCGTTGTATTGTCTCGACTCGGTCCATAGAAAATCACTTTGGGTAATAGGACTTATAGGGGGGGAAAAGTTTAATATTGTGGTATATTTGGGTACCCTCGTCTTTTCAATTGGTATCGAGTAGGCAAACACGAAAAGATCTAACAATCTGTGTTTGGTGCGATCCAACCTATAAGAATTGAATCTATGCGATTGATTAAAGTTATGCAAGATTATGAGTACTCAAATATTGAAGATGTTTCAAATTCGTCAACTCATGATCCGAGGCATTACGAAAACATAAGGTTTATCTCGATGGAAAAGAAGATACGATAAAGAGTTGGTAAAACTCCTAAAGCCAATAATATCTCTGTCTACACGGATGTTAATATTAAAAACAAAATCTAATCTTCTTAAGAATGAGATCAGAGAAAAAGACATTCAACTAAATATTCTAGCCTAAGAGAATATGGATCTCATTGTCAAACTAGAATCCATTGGTAAATCTCTTACTCAAGATCAAGAGACTCATCCCGTGACTCGATGATGATGATGTTTTAATTTTTTCGATAGTGAAGAAACTAACGGTCCTTGTTCGACTTTTCTGTTTGTGATAAAACCGGTTTAGTCATATCTGAAATAGATCATGATGATGGTAGTTTTCCTAACTACATCAAGTCCGAAGAGGATGATAAACCACCTTCTATATCTCTTGATGATCAAAGCGAAATCTTGTCGAAAGGAAACTTTGAACCGATTACGTAAAGTAATCTTAAGGAATATAACTTTGAGTCAATTGTGAGAAACTTATACTTCTTTCAAAATACGGTGGTAAAACTATTGAAAAGTTTCTAGTCTTAAAAACTGAAAGATCATTTCTCGATAGAAAGGCAGAATATACCTCAATCCAACAAACTCAACTCAAAACAATCAGTAGTAAGAGTTGATAATCGCTTCTGGAAAAGGTTCCCCCCCTCATGTCGGAAGCGAGTCCTTGTTTACATGAAGAACGATTCCGGAAGAAAGGGAAAGAGAGAATCTCTGCCAGGAAGAAACAATCGAGAATTTCCAATAATTGTTTCAAGTAATCATGCTGATGTGCATCATAAGGAAATCCTTAGAATGAGAAAATCTTATGAAAATATCATTGACCAATTAAGAGAGATTTATCTATCTCGAAAATTCTCACATCGGATTGTTTCTCCACATGATCATATCTTTGGATCAAGGAAGGATCATCTTCTTAGGAGAAAATACTTTGGGCAGAAATTTCCAAAGAAAAACATGAACTATGTTTCTGATACTCGCTGTAAGCAAGAAAAGGCTTACTCTGATGCAACCTAGTTGTATGGAGACAGTGCACTCTCATCCTTGTTTATTGTTAGAGCATGGCTTGGTTGAACCCACCAAGCGTTGGTTTGTCAAGTTTGGTTGTCATATTTTAGTGAATCAAAACTCATGTTAAGAGTCGCTTGATTATGTACTAGAGTTAAACTTCGTATAGGTTATCTTGAAAAGTATTAGGATATGAGACATTACAAGTATTGCGAAGACTTGAAGATGTGAAGAAGCAAGGAGCTACAACGACAACAATCATCCTTCCACTTGAGGTTAGTGATATTTGACTTGAACTGTTTCATTCCTAACGTATCTTTCAAGTCGTGCATATTGAAAACATAACTGTGAAGCATATTTGAACTCTAGATAGACATAGTATTAAGGAATACAATGTCGAGGTTTATTGCTTAACCATTAAACTTTGTAGATAAGACATCGCCATAATCATTTGAATGCTATTGTGATTATGTATGGGTATGAGGTGAGGATTTCATCCTAGGGAACAATGTTTACATGTGTTCTAAGGAAGTAAGTTCATAAACTTGTTTGTGAACCGAAAAGGAAATTGCCGGGTTTATTGATTTTGTTATTCATTTGCATATCTTATGAACAACCAATTTGTGTGATAGAGTATAACCGCTCACAACTTGTTGTGTTCTTGAGTAGAACTATTCTGAGGCGACTTATGTATTGGTATAACTTTTATTAGTAAAACCGATCTTAAGTAATCACCGGTGGTATGATCGGGTTTTTATGTAGACCTTGTAAGGAAAGGGAACCCGATCCTTGTAAGGAAGGGAACCGTCCTAGTAAGGGAAAGGGAACCGATCCTAGTAAGAGGTGCGATTACATCAAAGAGAACCGATCCTTGTATGGGGTGCGGCAAGGTTTATATCGAAAAGGGCAGATCCTGTGGACATGTGCAACACGTATAAGTTAGATATCATATATATGTGGGAAGCCGATCCTGTAATTACCTAGTCAAGGAACTTTTAGGAAGCTAGTATGACTATGCCTGCGTACTCATATGGAGGTAGAGCGGAAATTTATTTTGGTAGAACCGTAAACCCATGATTGTGATTGAATGTTTGTTTGATCAATCACATAGTTCTTGAAAGTCGGATGAACCAATTCTAAACTTGTTTGGAAGTATGGAAAATCGGTTTCAAGGTTATAAGTGTGAAGAGAACTTACAAAGTTAAGATGTCGACAAACTTTGAACACGTGCTGTGAATGTTTATTTCTATAATTTTTCAAAGATATTCCTTAACGGCTAAAGGAAAGTCCCGGATCGAAACATAAGTAAGTTAAAAATCTTTTAATTAAGGTTATTAATTTCATTTTGTAGGAAATTACGGAATTAGTAATGTGCATTTACTAATTAGATTTTCCGAGAAATTTCGATCGTTATTTTTTGACGAGCATTTCCGGGAATTATGGCAGAATACGTGCTTTTATGAATATCTTGAGAATATTTTCGGTTTTGGAAATTGCTTGGTGTCCAAACTTCCTTGTCTATAAATACAAAGTTTGCCCTTCTAGCAAACTTCGTAACAACAAATTTACTATTTTGTTGTTATTCTTTTGAATGTAACCGCCTATTCGGAGAGGAGAGTAGCCTAATTGGCGAAATCTCTTACGGCCGCTCGGTCTAAAGTATTCTTTGGGATTGAGAAGCTCTAGTAGCGACCCGTTGGAAACTAGATATAGTAGAACTTCAATAAATTTGTGAGTTTGCGGGAAATCTACACTACACCCCTCACTCGAATTTGCTTAATCAAATCATTTGAAGATGAATAATAATGTCTTTTATTAATTGTTTTCTTGAAAGGTTTACAAGAAATGTAGAACAAAACTAAAGAATTACAATCCTCTGATTTTCTCTCTCTAATGACTTGTAACAATTCAAAAGAATCCCCCTACAGCAGACTTACTCGGCCCTTTATAGGGTATTACATAGTGGATAGCCACTAAAAAGTCCCTTTATTTCAGAATCGACTCATGAATCCTCGCAGATATGTAGCACTTGTCTCGCGACACTCTAAATCTCGCCAAGTCTTCACACTTTCCTCATGTTACATATGTAAATCATCTATTAAATCATTTATTTACCTCCCTGCGATTCCTTAGCGTATGATCGTTTATTAATCTCGCGAAGTATTGGGTTGCGATATTCACGATCCTACATCTTGCCTCTTCTCATTATATTCTTT
>JAJJWW010001146.1:0-74815 GCA_023531295.1 Papaver armeniacum | reverse complement strand
GTTATGAATATGATACTAAGCTTTACTCGGAGTTATGGTCATTGATTGATTTTGACTTGTACATGTAATACTATTCCCGCTCGCGAGAGATGATCTAGTCGGGCGTCTAATCACGCTTTCGAGAAAAGAAAACTTGTCCGTTTGCAAAGCGCGTACAGGTTTTGGCCCAACCCTGTCTCTTGGCCCAAGCTTTGTTTTCGCGCCTCCGTCTGCTCTGCATTGGTTTCATCGTACATGCGTGACTAAAGCCGCATTACGGTTTCGCATAACGTATAGCGAAGAACCAAAATTTTGAGGTATGTCACTAATGCAATGGGGATTTTTACATTGAATACTCGTCGACAAACTTTTAGAACATGCATAGTTGTTTTTTTTTTTCTTAAGATAAGTCTGTAGTGATTAATTGTGAGTCTTGATCCAGGTCATTAAGTATGTTGGTCTAAATTTTTTTTGTTCTCTTGAATATGATATTGGCTATGGTTGAATGATGTTTATCTTTTGTCAAATTGGTTGTACCAACTCGATTCCAATGTATTCATTTGGGGTTTAAGTACTTGGACCATTGTGCGTACTTGATATTTTCTTCTAAAATTGGAATGTTCGTGGAATGTAATCCATTTGCGGAAACTATTAATTTGTCGCAGTTTCAAAAATAGTTCAAATAAAATCACATGTATTCAAATTTTGTGGAAGAACTCACAAAAGATGATATGAGCTTCTAAAATTTCCATTTCTCTACTTCTTATCCATGATCTTGTGAACCAATATATGTTTGAAGTATGACAACAAGAGAACTATCTTTTAGTTATATATTCAACCTAACGTAAGTGGTTGACATGTATAGTGAGATTCTCTTGGCCTGTTGAGATAAAGAAATTTCTTAAATTAAGCTTAATGTAGCAAAATTGAAAATGGAAAAGAATCAAGTAATGAGGGCTAGACGTACAAGCATGTGATAAAGGGATATATATCATGAGAAAAAGAAAAATAAAAATGTATTTTTTTCCCGAGTAATGACACCAAAATGCAATTATCAATTGAACATGGGATGAAGCTAAGATGTGATTCTAGCTCTCACCAAAGAGTTTGGAATGAATCTTCTTCTGCATTGGTACAAGCAATGTAATGCACATTACCCGTAGTAAGCAACCAATTTCCATTGGAAGGTCATAATTTAGACATCAACTTTAATGACAAGAAGAGCTTTGCCTGCACCAGTTGACTATTTAATTGAACTATATCCAATATCTGCGCTTATGGAATGAAAAGTACACCATTCCTAAGAAACATAAATTCTCTAAAGACTTGAGATATATCCTGGATGAAACATAACATACATTCACTCTAAAGTAATTGAGTTGAATATCACTTTTGTTACTAATAAGGCCACACAATTTATTTAATATCTCAAGACTCAATGTCTAATAGATAGTGGTTTTCCCTCCCACCATCTTAAGGAATTTAAACTAGTTGTTGAACTATTTCCTTTTAATGTGACTACGAGGATTGGATCATCGAGAGCAGCACTACTCAAAATTTGTTTTCAAGATAGAACAAAGACGTCACAATATCTCTACATGTACCTAGGGATAATCACACCTTGTTAAATTCCAAAGAAACGCATGCAAATGGATATCATGTGGAACCTGACCTGATGATAATGTAATTGATTGCATCTTTTGTGAGTCGCTAAAGTATTTGGAAGGAAACATACTTTAGAGAGACTAATGAGTCAATTTAGTGAAATGTAAATCACTATAGTATTAATTTGGATTATTGAATCCATATTGATTCCACCGATGAAATGTTTGAAATTGACTCATATCTGAGACTTTGACATAACCATAAAAGGTACTTTGGTTGTGACATGATATTTCATTTTAGAAAGGACTCATACGTACATCGTTGTGTTTGAGGACGATACAGCTTAAAAAATATTGACATAATGCGATAACGACATATCTCTCAATAAGTGTTTTCTAAAGTACTAGATGCACAACCCCCTCCTCCCTCCCATTATGCTTTTAAGTAGAGAGCATATCACTCATTTCACAAAGTCTTTGGGTAAACAGATTGAGACCATCCTAAGATGCAAATGGTAAACAATCCATATTACAAAGAAAACAAAGGTGAAATTTAGAAAAATATTCATGCGTATGCGGACCATTAAAGTGACTTATGGATCTCGGTGAATGTTTTACATTTTGGACTAAATGTAGTTCCCAAGAAATTTGCGTTTGAAAAACTACTAGACATATTTTACATGTAAGGGCTCACCACCCTTGTAAATGCTAGTGAGTGTACATCAAAAAAGAACTTGATGGTTATTGCATGTTTAATAGGATCAATGTAGAGTATCCTATACCCCAAGGTCTCGCAAAGGCTATCATCAAAGGTTATAGATCTTTGCCTAAGGCATGGTTATGCGTACAAACCTACCTTTAACTCGCCTCGGAAACTTACAATATTAACACATCTTTACTTAATTTATTTTTAGAACCCAATATTAGTCAACCTTTTAAGTGTACCCGTTGGTAAATGGATTTTAAGCTCCGATATCTGTGTTCTTACGCATTTTTTGGCCGTACTATCTCGTGACATTACGACTCCACATCGTACTATGATGGGTCTTCAAATCATAGTAGTTATGTTGGAAATGAGTTCCCAAATAATTATCCGCATTTTAAAACTTTTGGCAGGAGATCTCTTACTGCTAGATTTGAAAGGTTATCACTTTAATGAGACAGTCTTCCCCGTCATTAGGGAGACAAGAAAAAGTATTTTCTAAGGAACGACATAAAATTGTCGTAATTGTGTTCCCACTATGTCTAATATTGATTCTTGTACTCCTGTGAAATGTAAATGTGAAGTGACAAAAAATAATCAATTTTGAATGTACACCATGTCGCTAAAGTGACAAGACGCACATACCAAATTTAAAATATTCTCACAAGTTAGAAATACTCAGTATGGCGTACACCATTGACTAAGGTGTTGCAACTACACTTGGTGGAAGTGTAATTGAGGCCATGGATCCATAAAGGAAGATGGAGAGACCACCAGATTCGATCAATGCTCACCTAGAAAGGAAGTAGATGAGTAAGGCACAACCCAATTTATATCATTAATGAAAACATCTCAATTGATTGTTTAATTATGTCCATGAATCAATACCGGAGGACGCTGAAGTTTTAAATGATTCTAGAGAACAATGAAATCTCGACGGTTATGAGAATGCACATGAGTCAATGGAAGGATCATGCGTGCACAAAGCTGATGATATAATCCATAAATAATCGCTCGAGAAGTAGAAGGCACAATGAGATCGAACCATGCTTTATTTTGATTAATTTAAAATAAATAGCATATTTGGCCTACACAATCGAGGTAGAACTTAGTTCTTTGGCAAATATCTGGTATTTGGTGTGGTAGTGCTAACCAACCAAGTGTAAAGCCTATTGGACATACATAATTAATTTGTCATAAAGCATAATGAGAAGAAAGTAGTCTTAAAGTACAAAGACTCGCCTTGTGGCGAGGTTTCTCACAAAGCCCCGGAATTGTTCTCTTGTAATGAACATTATAGAGTTCCGCTACTTAGCTTGGTAATTTTCAAAAGGACTTGAAATGCAAAGATATGTATGTGGTTGTTTACATATCTCTAAAGAATCAAGAGATGAAGATATTTACAAAAGTTTTGATAAACTTTTGTTTCCCAAATCAAGTAACTCTAAACCACAAGAGTACGTTTACAATTAGATAGAACGTTCACTTATAGATTGAAGCAATCAGGCGGAAGTGGTATACCCATCTAAGTGGCTATTTGATTTGGAGGGGATAGACAAGTAAGTTATTTTTCCGTGCGTGTTCATAAAAAAGGTTCCTCGATTTGGAATTGTAGTTATTTATGTTGATGTTACAGGACATGACGTGTACTCTGATGTAATAAGAGAACTTAAAAGTTATTTAAAATCCGAATTTGAGATGAAAAATCTAGGAAAGCCTGGATCGAATACGAGCTTGTGGTATATTATTCCACCAGTTGTATATGTCTAAAGTTGTCGAGGAAATTTCACAAAGACATGCATCCGATAGCACTCCCATGATTAGTCGAGGTTCAAATGTAAGTAAGTAACCATTTTAATCCAAAGGAATATGACGAAGATGTGTTGGGAGATGAAATTCCCATATCTAAGTACAATAGACGCATTGTTGTACTTAGTATAATCATGTACTCGATTAAATTTTACATCCTCGGGGAACTTGTTAGCTAGATATAGCTCCGCGCCAACGCAATGTCATTGGAATGGTATAGTGAATGTAATCATGTACTCAAAAGTAACCATTGACATAAATTTGTTTTATCCCCAAAAGACATGAAAAGGAATGCTAATGAAAGTGCATTCCCAAAGTTGTTGATTATGAAGGAACAATAATGTCTTCTCCAACAAAAGTAATCGGGGAGATATGGTAGACTATTTTCTAAGTCATTACCAATATTCGGTTTAGAAAATACATGACTAAAGGAACTGGCTCCTGGAACAACTCGAAAGTAATCGGGAGATGCCGACATCAGGGGGAGGATCCAAGGATATAATGTCGACATATTTTACTTTGAAATTGAAGATGTGTTGTACTCTTTATCCCTTCGATCGAGAATAGTTTTATCCCAAAGGGTTTTGTTGCTCGACAAGGTTTTTAGCGAGACAACACTAAAAGCATCAAGTATGTTGAACGTTGAAGACATAAATATCGCGTTGATATTACCAAAAATATCTAAATCAAAGAAATGAAATGCGATAGTCTGTTAAGCAACGTAACTTCCAGAATCAACAACATGGTCTTATAAACATTCAAGTCACAAAAGTAAAGTGTGATAAACTCCTTTTGAATGCCTTAGACTAATGAAAATTGTCTGACATCAGGGAAAGAATCTAATGGTATGTTGAACTATTTTCCTTCACCGAGGTTACTTTTTCCCCCGGTGTTTGTTACTCGGAAAGGTTTTTAACGAGACAACAACAAACACCGGGAATGTAATTTCCCAACTAAGGCTATTATCTTTCCCATGAGGATTTTCTTCGCTCTTAAGAGTTGTGAAACAACTAGTCAACTTCAACGGAGCAAAGTGATCATCCGCAACGGATCACCTTTACTTGCATCTATCACGTTGTACTCTTTTCCTTTCGTCAAGGTTTTATCCAACTAGGTTTTCCTTGTCAAGGTTTTAATGAGGCAACATATTCGAGTCCAACTATGTTCTAAGTTTGCTTAATATTGTACTCTTTTTCTTTAGTTTAGGTATTGTCCCTATGGATTTTCCTGACGAAGTTTTAACGGGGCAATTAACTTAGACTCGTCGATCTTTAAAGATCGTATTACATGTGATGAGCTACATGTAAAGTACGAGACAACATGTGAAGTACTACATGTGAAGAGTTGTACCAAGGTTTTATCCCACTGGGTTTTTCCTTGTCAAAGTTTTAGTAAGGCAAATGATTTCGACACAAGTCATCAAGGAGAGTACGACATTTGAAGAACTACATCTGAAGCACTGCATATGAAGTTCTATTGAACCGCACAAGGGGGAGTGTTAAAGGGCCCATGCCCATGGGTGTGCGGTCCATATTTGGTGTCTTTTGGTTTTCCCCTTTCCATGTATACATATGTATTATGTCCATGTAACCTAATGAAGACTTATCAATAGAGAATCCTTCTCCTTCTCCATCTCTTTCTTTTCCCTATCTTTTATACTAAAACAAAATACCTAAATTAATAAAAATTAATAATACAACATTAAATAGCTAGGCATTATGTAAATATTAATGCCCGCAATTTTCTTTTTATTGGAATAGGTTTAGCTATTCAAAAAGGTGTTTGAGCCCAACTTGTTGCTAGGCTCCCATCTAGTTTCTTGTAAAAACTTTACTTTTCTCTTTTTACAAGAACTTGAAAAAAAAAATTCTAATCTTATTTTTATTCCATGAGCAAAAAAATAATAAAAGATATAAATCTTAATCTAATGGATGTCCTACATTAGTATGCGTACAAAAAGTCGCTGACGAACTATAGCTATGCCGATACATATACTGGGTACATTTCTCCGGACTTATAACAGTTGTCCCAGCATGTGTATTGGTATGCATACTGTCCTGTATCCAGATTTATAGTAGTTCTATATCTCTCTAATAATCGATTTGAAACATTCGCGAATAACATCGATGACACATATTACTATTCCAGACTATTTTCAAATGACTAAATCTTGAATCTTAATTTAGGTTGTAAACAATAAATTGTTCTTAACCAAATTCATCAAGTATGAACAAATATTCTTAAGCTTAGCATATTTCGAGAACGATTAACAAGATAAACTTGACTCGAAATTTATATCATGCATGTAATGTCCAATTTAGTCATGCGACATTGTCTCATAGATAAAAAGGTGAAAACATGAGTAATAGGTGGTTCAGTCTTGACTTACCTTATGTTTATGAAGTTCTCCAAAAGATTCAGTTGATATCGTTCATATAAAGGCCCAAATATCATCTCGCACCATATTATCAGGTCCATGACGAGCCCAGGATAGGTGTGAGTTCTTTCGTTTTTGTTTTTTTCTTCCCGCGAAAAGGTTGAGGTATGCACGCACAAAGTGTTTACCTGGAACGATTTGGCTCTGATGCTCGTGATTTTCTTACTTTAATGTACTTGATTTGCTAGTTCTATTCCGTGATCGTTGTTGTATGATGGAAAATACGTGTTGGCGTATGAGTGTTTGGTTTAAGTGGTTGGCTCTCCGCCCTACGCGACAAACGACAAGCCCGTCATTTCTTAGAGATGGTCAAAACTCGAACTAGTGAATTCAAGATCCGTCGAAGAGATGGTTCACCCTCTCTCTGTGAGAGAAAAGTGAACCTGAATGCGGAAGCGCCAAGGATTAAATCTGTGCGTGTAGCTTATCTTGCAAAGCATGTCCTCGGTCAGGATAAAAGAAGAAGGTAGTGACAGGCTTGGCGAGCCGACGTAAAACTTCGATGATATCATCATGATACGAAACCCAAAAAACATAACAGGGTGTCACTACCTTCTTTACGGCGCATAATCTTTGAAAAAAGCGGCGAGACGTCCTCTTGGTTTATATCTTGGCTTTCATTTTATAGCCTACCACAACTTGTTTGGAACTAAAAGTCTTATTTCTTGGTTATTGAAAAAGGTTGACAACTTGACATTATTAATCAATTTCAATCATCTCACAATATCATGTCGATAAATGGTGCTTATGTATTTAAAGCTAAAGACCGGTCAAGATTGTCGGGAGATTTTGTACCGTGGATCTGCTCCGGCCCCTGCCGACCCTTTTGTATATACTTTGGATCTAAGACATAAGCCTTTAAAAGGTGGAAAATGTTTATTACGTAAATGTAGTTGGCCACCCTATCTTTGACCAACTTTCACAAAATCATGGTGTTAGAGCATTACTCGGTCAAACTCATAAGTTTTGGTATATCAAGCTTGTTGTTAAATTTAGTTACTCAAAACTATATCTTGATTTATAGTCTAGTAAGGTCGGTCTCATACTTGGAATAAAGCGTGATAGTTGAGTATCAAAATTCACCGATCGACCTTGAAGATTGAAGAATGAGGAACAACTGAGACATCTACAAGAACTTCATCAACAAAGGTACGTGAAGACTGGCTACCCTATTTACTCATAGTATCTACCTTTTTATCTATTGAGACATGTCATACGACTTTAGTATAATTGATGAATTGCAAAAAAGAAATTTTGAGTTCAAGTTTGTACTTTATTAATCTCGATATATAAATTTAAGCAATGGATATTCACAGGTTTATCGCTTTTGAGGTTGAGAACAATTTATTGTTCAAAAACTACGTCTACGTCTACGAATATATATATATATAAACCTAAAAACATCAAGTTGAAGATATTGATCACGAACTAATTTTTTTGAGTTCGCGAACTATGCAAAATCTTGATGTTCATGAACTCCAAAGTGCACAAGACTCACAAATCAATTTATGAGTTCGCGAGCTATGCAATTTCAAGGTGTTAGTGTACAATTTATAAATTTACTCTTACTAACGATTTAATTTATGAGTTCCCGAAATATGAACTTTTGGGTATGATCCTAGATTTTTTTGAAAATAGTCCTTGTTCAAAAACTCTGATTTATGAGTTCGAGAACTAGGCACTTTTGAATATATTCCCGGACATTCCAAACATCTAATGTACATGATGATTTTCTTAGTTCGCGAACTAGCATATTTTTGGATGTACCTAAACTCGAACCTTGCTTGATATGTGGTTCATGAGCCTAATAGGATTATAACATCGTCGGATAACTTTGTGGACCGTTCTAAAATCATAATTGTGTCTGTGCAGATTTTATTTATAACTCAAGACAAATCACATGCTTACATGGTTTTCATTTCATGGAATCAATCTATATTGAGAAGTTAAGTTTTTTTTTGAATCAAAGTAATCCGTATATAAGGAAGCTAGTTCACAAATTTGCTTTCTTCTCAAGAAAACATTGCTTAAATTTTAAGCAACCCAACCTTGATCATCATTATGAATAGAGGATTCTCAGCAACCTAAAATCTCAATCTGGGTATGATGTGTCCCAGTTGCGGCTAGAGTCGTCATCTAAAGACCTAGGTTTCTTGGAGAAATTATATTAGATTATCACTTTGTGAAGTCTTCACTAAGGGATCCTAAAAGCCCGGCCACACGATCTTTTCCTTGATTGTTCTTGATATTTGGCATCTTATATTGATCAAAGGTTCGTCTCTTTTACTACGTGGCTATTCAAGAACTATTTATTGAGCAACAATATTGATAGAAATTACAGAGTACTCTTCGTCTTATATTTTGTAATTCCAAAAGATTTATATCTAAAGAAGTTTTAGAATGTTCATGTTAGGTAGAATCAATTAGGTATCTCTATCAATTTTTAAAAGTAGGTTATTAGTAATTGTTAGCGCCCTGATATCTTCTTTTCTCTCAAAGAACCCTCGAAGTAGACAGATCTTCATTAACTGATTGACAATATTTAACGAAAGCAATGGCAATCTGTTTAGTGCAGATTAGTTAAAGTCTTCTCTTGATTTGAAGCAACTCTAAGCTTTGTAAAGGACATCGTCTAGGTGAACCAAGTGCATATGATCTTGCGAGATCCATGAGATGTAAGGATGACAACTAAATATAAATTTCTCAGAGGGTTGATTTAGTCTCAACTACATTCCAGTCTGAAGTCTGGTAGTAGGAAGATGTTTGTGCAGTTAATACAATGTGGAGTTCAAACTGGACGAGGTCCCGAGGGTTTTACTACTAGATTAATCTAGGTTTCCTCGTTAGCAAAATTTATGGTGTCTTGTGTTATTTCTTTTCCGTTTTATATTGTTTATATTATAATTTAATATCACAAGTAGCGTGTTAATCTACCTTACTAATTTTTAGCTCAATTGCAAAGATTATACATGACTTGTTATTGTTGAATTCATATCTTGAAATATAGATTATGAGACTTGTTCTTGTTGGAATTTGGTTCTTGTACAGTTCGGATACATACTAAGTTGGCCTTGATTTACAATCATGAACAAGGATCTTAATTATAAATATGTATACGTATTGATTGTACAAGGGATTATCCATACAAGTTCATAGACAAAAATTTTGGTGGTGTACTAGGTACCCTCTCCTTTTCACATGCCTTCACCAAATATCTCTCGGCCATAAACTGACACGGCACCGAGGAATTTTTTAGGTCAATTCATATCACTATCAACCATTGTTGACCCCATCTTATCTAATTTTATTTTACACAATGGTAGGTCTGTATAAATGTATTTCCTACGTATTAAACTGCAAGTGCACAGTGCCTTTGGAGGCAGTGGCAAGCACAGGTCATTCCACAGAGAATCAGGGTGTGTTATGTGATCTAATGGCTCTTAACTGATTTCGGGAGGTAGCACAAAAATATGGAGGTTTGTTTATAGTCTTTATGACTGAGTTGAAGGTTTCAAAGCTAAAAGTAAGATGAACTACAAATGTTGAGGTTACAGGCACTAGGATTATCAAATCCACCCTATTTCATGTTATGGGATTCAACTAGTTTGAATGTTTTGTTCTGTGATGACAAGGATAAGGTGTCAAATTTATCACCTATCTAAGGAGTTTCACCAAGTGAAAGCTCAATTATCAGCTAAGGTACTAACCTAGAGCACTGGTTGTCTAATTAAGCACAACTAGTCAAGAGAATTAGCAATTATAATTAAAGCATGAGCTGAAACACACTCAACACAATGTTATCCTAACTACAATGGATACAAGGCATTCATTGTGAGAGCAGGGTATTGAGGTGTTAGAATTGAGCTTCTTTTATAAGTTAAAGCATACAAACAATTCAATTGAAGTTGAACAACGAGAACACTCAACTAGGGTTTCATTTCAATCCTAGCAATTAAATTTAGAACATATTAAACATCATGAAAAACAGATTTCAAATTGAAACTAAGTTATGAACCCTAAAACATCCTATGTCCATAAAAAATGAAGAACAACTCTATATATAACTCACAAAATACTCCAAGCTTGCAATTAATGTTCACCCAATCTTCTTTCCTCCCTTACTCGTCTCTGAATCGACCATGCGGGGTGGTTGTTCGAGAAAACCTTAATTTTAATCATCTCAACCCTAGCTTCTAGGTTATGGGAGAAGCTAAAGGTAGAGATGGTTAAAACGATGGCGGCTGCGGAGCTAGTGGTGATGGCGACGGGGAGAAGGAGAGGTGGTGATGGGGTAGCTCTGCCATGGGTATGGAGAAAAAGGTGAAGAGGATGGTTTCTCTGAGGAGTTGGTGGGGAGAAGAAAGAGAAGAAGAAAGAAGAAATGGATTTGATCGAATGGGGGTATAGGTGTAGGAGGTTTCGTTGTGAAGCGGGCGCGACAAATATCGATGAGGAGGTCAGCAGGCGAGCATTGGATCTCGGTGAATCCGATCGTGGCCCGATGCGAGATCCGAACGGCTCGGGGAGAATCAAAGCTGCTTTGGTGTTGAGAGGGAGCATCGAGTGTTGATGGGAGGGACGGAGTGACCGTAGGATGCATAGGATGGAGATCTCAACGGCTCGGGATGGCGTGCGGTTTTGTAAATGGGTTGCTACTTGTTGGGTTGCAACCCGATGCGTATGGGGCTTTGGCTTCTTGCTCCATATACGCTTGCCTCCAATTTTCTGCTCTTTTGGCTCCTCCATTTCTCCAAACTTTATTTGTTACCTAAAAACACAAAATTAATTAGTACAAATATTTATTCTTGAAAACAAAAGAAAATACTGAGAATGCGGGATAATATCGATTTACGAGCACAAAAGATGAGTTAAATGCCAATAAAAAGATGTAGAAATATGCAATATTTGGCACTCATCAAATACCCCCAAACCTGAATTTTACTTGTCCTCAAGTGAAACGAGAAATTAGGAAATCCTAACTATACCAGCTTTCGCGGGTTTCTCGAATGCATTTAGCGTATGCACTAAGCCTTTAAACCCCTAGGTGTCCCTAGTGGACGAGTTGTAGTCTCGTGAGGGTTTTGCAGGTGTACCCACAAAACCTTCTCCAACTTCAAGAGTGTAAAAGAGTCGCAATCATCCAAGAAGCTATGAGGACATAGAGTTTCTGCATGCTAGTAACACGAAATTAGAACTATCAAAGAACGCATTCTCATCCTTAAGTGCTGAGCGAGAAGTAACCATACCATATGAAAGAATTCGGATTCGATTGTGATCATAAGCCTCGACTTAAAACGCCTCACTAATAGGGTTTTATGATAATTGCACTCAAAAAGATCGCTTTTTAGTCTCTCATGTGTGCAGGCGGGAATAAAGAGAGAAATCCTGCACACGTTGTAGGTAAGAAGGATAACCTTCCGAAATAATTTACGGAGACTCCACGAAGTGTGGACAAAAAAGAATCTTTCTGATGATCTCTAAGAAAGGAAATCAACCATTAGCAAGGGTGGGAGTACTCACTTACCTTCTCACCCGATCGGCAATTAATATCACTCTCTCAGCATTCATAGAAACGTCTTCAATCTTCGGTCTTCGAATGTTGATGACGAACTTCTGAACTTCACAAAAACTTGACAAACATTTTTTTTTTTTCAAGTACATGAAATGAAAATAATAATACAACTCAAATTTTTTTTTTTTTTTTTCAACTTAACTTGGAATGAAAATAACAATAAGACTCAATTTTTTTTTCACACTTGTCTTGATTTCACAAACTTCATTAATTCTCATCCTTTTTTCTTTTCTTTGTTGCACATAAACCTTGGACTATCTCAACTTTTCTTCAAATATTCTGATGATGCTTCGCTTGCTGACGATGATGTGTTTCTATGAATATGTTGATTGAGAGGGAGAGAGTGATGCTAACTGCAAATCGGTATTTAGAAGAAGTTTTCATCTTTAAACGTCACCCTCATGATTGACGGAATTAGCACTCAAGAGATCAAAAATAGTGCTGAAAGTGGTGAGAAGTTGGGTAGCTCACCATTCCTACCCGGAATTGACGTACGGTGACACACACTCTAACAGCTTTTCTAGAAAGTCACAAAGAGTGAAGGTCGGTACCTCGCTTGATGTAAAATGGGTAGTCTCCACTATGGTCGATCACAATTCTACTACCGAATATCTAAACAGCACCTAATTCGCCCTCCGGTATGGTTAAATCCAACTTTAACGCTCTAATCAACTAAGAAACCCGATTGTGTTCTCCAGTACTTCCAAATTCTGTTATTTCGGTCAGATTCTCTATGTAAACATAGCTAGAAGCATGCTAGTGACTCTAAAATCTCTAAAAGTTGGAGGTTTTTATTTACAAAGAGTTTTGAAATCTTTTTTTTTTTTTTTCGAAAGAAGTAAAACAAAAAGACTAAAAACTCTAAATGCAAATCACACCCCCAAACCTAAATCAAACATTGTCCTCAATGTGTCAACATATATAAAGAATTAAACAGTCACATACCAAGAGAACTATGCTGAGTAGAGAAAAGGGAAGAGATTACCGGATGTACAATGATGTTGCTAAACCAAAGGAGGATGAATGCTTTGAAAGCAAACAACCAGAGTGCAAGACAAAAAGGTTGGTTAGCACAAATAAGAACTATGCAAAAAGAAAAAGAAAAGGGAAAGAGAATGGATTTTTAGTCCATGAGTATGTACACAAGTGAACTAGGTCAGTCCACATAGATGGGGTCTTCTAAGTCCACGGTCTCAAATTCCGGTGGAAGATGCTCCAGAAATGGTTTCAGTCTCTGACCATTGACTTTGAAGATGTTCTTGTTTGCTGGGTTTTCAACTTCTACAGCTCCATGGGGAAAAGCGGTACATACCAAGAATGGTCCCGACCATCGAGAACGTAGCTTTCACGGGAAGCAAATGCATTTGAGTGTTGTACAATAAAACTTTCGACTGGTGTGAAGGACTTGCGCGAGAATGCGCTTGTCGTGAAACACTTTCATTCTTTGTTTGTACGTTTTGGCACTATCATATGCATCGTTTCTCAATTCTTCTAACTCATTGAGTTGAAGTTTTCTACGGGTTCCAGCCTTATCAAGATCAAAGTTCAACTTCTTCATAGCCCAGTATACACGGTGTTCTAACTCAACTGGTAGATGACATGCTTTCCCGTATACAAGTCTGTAAGGAGACATCCCAATGGGAGTCTTGTATGCAGTCCTATAGGCCCATAAAGCATCGTTTAAGCGCAAAGACCAATCTTTCCTAGAAGGATTGACGGTCTTCTCAAGGATATGCTTAATTTCCCTATTAGAAACTTCTACTTGGCCACTGGTTTGAGGATGGTAAGGTGTTGCGACCTTATGAGTGATTCCATACTTGCGCACTAGTGATTCAAAGGGTCTATTGCAAAAATGACTACCTCCATCACTGATTATTGCCCTAGGGGTTCCAAAACGGGAGAAAATGTTCTCCTTAAGAAAAGAAAGAACAACTTTATGGTCGTTGGTTTTGGATGCAATGGCCTCTACCCACTTAGAGACATAATCAACAGCAACAAGAATGTATAACTTACCTTCAGAGTTAGGAAATGGTCCCATGAAATCAATACCCCAAACATCAAACCGTTCAGCAATCAAAATGGGTTGTAAAGGCATCATGTTTCTCCTAGAGATACTTCCTAATTTCTGGCATCGGTCACAAGCAACACAAAAAGCATGGCAATCCTTAAACGGTGTTGGCCAATAGAAACCGCTTTGCAAGATCTTTGCGGCGATTTTCTTGGCACTAAAATGGCCTCCACATGCATGGTCATGACAGAAGAGATGACGTCCTTTGTTCGGGGTGGGGACACATCTCCTAATGATTTGGTCTTGGCAGTACTTAAACAAATATGGGTCATCCCAAAGGAAGTGTTTAACTTCAGCCAAGAACTTAGAACGGTCTTGTTTAGACCAATGCAAGGGCATTCTACCTGTAGCAAGGTAGTTCACGATATCAACAAACCATGGCATTTCAGACACAAGCATCAATTGCTCATCGGGGAATGATTCCTAATTAGCACGGATTCATCGTAAGGTTCGACATTCAACCTAGACAAGTGATCGGCAACAACATTCTCGACCCTTTCTTATCTCGAATTTCGAGGTTAAACTCTTGTAACAAGAGTATCCATCGAATTAGACGAGCCTTAGCATCTTTTTTAGACAAAAGATATCTCAATGCAGCATGGTCAGAGTAAATGATGACCTTAGACCCTATCAAATAAGATCTAAACTTATCTAATGCAAACACAACAGCTAGTGACTCTTTCTCAGTAGTGGAATAATTCAATTGAGCGTCATTAAGTGTTTTACTAGCATAGTAGATCACATATGGAAGTTTGTCTACTCGTTGGCCCAAAAACAGCTCCTCTGACATAGTCGGACGCATCACACATAATCTCAAATGGTAATGACCCGGTCAGGTGGTCGACTATAGAGGCGAGATGTAAGGAGAGCCTTCGATTTGCTCCCATGCTTCCTTACAAGCATCATCAAAGACAAATGCAACATCTTTTGCAAGAAGATTGCACAAAGGTCGTGAAATTTTACTAAAGTCTTTGATGAATCGGCGGTAAAAACCCACATGGCCTAAGAATGATCTGATGTCCCTCACAGAACGAGGTTGAGGCAAGTGTTGAATAGGTGTAGAATACACCATATTTAATATCTAGTATTTATGCTTTCTTTGCGAGTTTTCTTGTAAATTATGTATCTTATGTGTGCTTTTGAGTTTATTAGGTGCAATGGAGTCATTTGGAGCAAAAAGACCAATTGGAACTCGTTCAAATACAATATTTCTACTTTTCATTGTGTAGAGGACGAGAAGATGAAGACAATGGCGAAAGAACGGAGTCATTCGGAGCTCGTATGAAGAAGTTATGGGCAAAAGAAGAACTCGGAATGGTAAACCGGTCATTTCATCGGCTAATGCTAATGGGAGCTCGGCCAAGGATAAGGGGAAATCAAACTCTAAGGGGTGTCACTGGGTGGCCCATATCAAATAATAGGGTGCCAATAGTCATATCAAGTTATAACCCTCACTAGTAGAGAGAAATCAGTCTCGATTTCTTATTCTTCCCCCAAATATCTTCAAGCAGCGACCAAGTTTAACTCCGGCTAGCCATGGTCCCGTAATTACAAGGTTCAAGAGAACATTTCGAGAGCAATACAAAGAATGACCGGTGAGGATGAACGCGCAACGAGAGGTCGAGGGTTTTGGGGAAGTTTAAATCGAAATGCCAGAAAGAAGGATGAGCTTGCCGCAAAGATGATTAATGAGTATTCTCTGAATTCAGGAAAGTTTAGAAGAATGGGTTTGATTCGATTGATTTTGGCAGCAAACTAGATGAGTTTAAGGATTTTGTGTGAAGTTTTATTGTCTTTGGTCAGGGAAGAATACGAGTGGCTGTCATTGACATTTGATGATGAACGAAGAGGATACAAGGTGTTTTTTCTATCCGTGAATGATTTAGAGATGAATGGGTTGGTGATTGAATGTGAAATCTTTGCGGGGAAGGAGATATGGAGAAGCTCGAAGACAACAACACAATCGACTCTCCATTACCGGGTTCATACACACAACCTCGCTTGATAAAATGCACGAGTGAAATACTATTGCACCCGTCCACTTCGCAGCGACTAAAAAGAGAATGGAGCTACGAGAAGATGGATCTGGTGTCTTTGAGTCGCTAGACGTGGTCGGATGGATGTGAACTGCAGGGGACTATGGCTTGAGGTTGAGTTCAAGAGTGCGGGTTTGTGGTGATTGACAAAGGGATGAGTCGGCTGCCAGGTGAAGCAAGCAACTTTTGGTTCCGTTAAGTTGGTGCAGTATGAGCTCAAGGTGGCAGTACGGGCGATGGCGAACACGCAAGTGACTTGAGCTGAGATGGTGTTATCAGCGAGATGCGGAGGAGTTTGAAATGGAAGGCTGGAAGGTTAAGGCTGCGATGGTGACTACATACGGGGAGTGACGTTTGGCGGTCGTAGGTTAACGGGGAAGGCTGCAATCCGAGAGGTGTTGCTTGCGGATTTGAGTCTTTGCGACAATTGATGCGATGGTGATTTGTGGTTGGGAATGAATGCGAGATACATAAGATAAGGCGGGGGTTGTGTTGAAGAGCTGGTTGAGTGAGATGTTGTCGCTTGGTGGAGTTATGTTGGTAGTTGGCGGGTTATGTGGCCGTGAAGCACTGTGGCTGTTCCGCGATGGCAATTAGGCATGTGAAGCGCAATTTAGAGCAGGACTAGGAATTGTTGCTTCTAATGGTTTGCAAGATAGTTGGAGCTGAATTACGAGACAAGAGAATGGTGGCCCGAGCTGAGAAAGGATTCGTAATCTTTGAGCTAATGTTGCGGGGATGTCTTTGGTGGCGCCAGGTATGTGGCATTGTTGCACAGAGTCGGTCGCAAGGCAAGGATGAGCTGATCTTTGCAATGGAAAATGCGGGTGATAGGGCGAGTTGATGATTGCTTTGCTACACTTGGTTATGAGTGAAGTGCGAGAGATGTTACTGAGGCGATTGCGAAATCTTTGCGCCATGATGGTGAATCAAATATGCAGTGCGGTTTATGGAATTTGAAGTTGCAAATGAACCCAGTCAAAAAGTGGCGATAGAAGGGCGGGTGGACTGGCATTGCAATATGAAGACTGCAAAGTCAAATGGAGGTTATAGCGTGTGAGTGAAATTGGTCGAGCTCTTAAGCTGGTAATGGAGAGTCTGGTAGTGCTGGTTCCGATAGAATTGTGGCGGCAGTGCTAGATGGAATTGACAATTGGCGAGCGATGCAATTGTAATGGGTTTGGCGGATTTGAAGTGGTGAACTACGGCTGCAACGAATGGTGCTTGTTGGTTAAATCAAGTTTTGGCGAGCAAAGAATCTGGAATGGCTAATTGCGAAATTGTGCAAAACGGAGGCGGGGTGGTGCACCGGTGAGCATAGTTCCGGTTATCGGATTTTGGAACCGGAAGTGGGCATGGCAATGTTTCAGTGAATCGCGAGGGGGGTATGAGTTGGATACAAGAATTGGCCGCCGGACATATGAGCTGCGAGTCACGCTTTTAGGTGCGTTTTCGCAAGAAATGAGGAATTGGTTTAGATGGTATTTTGTGATTGTTTGAATTGCAGAGATATGGAGATGAGCTGCTGGGAGTGTGCACTCGCTGGTGACAGTTCCGATGACAAAAGCGGCCAGAGATGATTTTCCGACGGCCGGATTCCGACGACCGGTGACCGGATTCCGGTGATGACGTCATCAATTCCGGCGACACTTTTCGGACCCAAAATTCCAGAGATATATTTTTCACTCCTGGGCTTGGTAGACCAACTTGGAGACGGGTTTTGAGAAGAATTAACCTAATTTTGGGAAAGTATCCTTATGGGGAGAAAAGCATATAAATAAAAAACTCTTTTCTAAACCTAGATATATCTCCATTAGGGAGAACTCATATTTTTGGTTCTAGGGTTTAGAGACATGATAGGTTTTCTCTTTCTTCTTGTGATGAACTCCTTGAACATGAGTAACTAAGTTTTTATTATTGGTTGAAGATGTAATTGGATTTTGCAACCAAGTTATGGTTTTTATGAATTAGTTTTATCTCAATATTATCGTTTGATTTCTACGGGTTACAATAATTGCATGATTGATGTATTGCAATATGATTGAATGTTTGTTTAGTTAAGTCTAGAATTGATTGAACTCACATCCATATCTATAGCTATTTTAGGGTTTTCATCGGCGATAACCTTGAATACAAGTAGCATGATATGATTCTAGGTTGTAGTGATACATCCTTGTAATCATATGTAGAAATTGACCTTTGTTCGAATTGTTTGCGCAATGTATTACAATTGCATTGATTAGCCTATTTACGAAACTTAATGCTCCTAGGAATTGAACTTGATTAGCGCAAGGCGTTAGGTTATTCTTTAGGTAGATTTCACATACGCGGCTCTAATGTGTGTGTTGATAACTTTGGAAATTTACGGAGTATTCTTGCAATAAGGTATTCTATGGCTTTTGATGATAACGAGATTAAATACGAATTCTATTCATATATTCATAAACTTGTTTACAATTGAAGATGAAACCTTTATCCAATATTTCACATCCTTGATTTGAGTATTTACTTTTTATTGTTTTGCTTTTATTTTATTTTCGTTTAAATCAGAAAATCCTCGGTGTTTTATATAGGAAACCATAACAATTTGACAACCTAGACCTCTACGTGGGATCGATCCTTTCTTGCCCTTGCTATATTTATATTTTGAGTAGTAAGAAAGTGTAAATTATTTTTGACGCTTACGACAGCGATCACTTCTATGCCTTTTTTCATGATGATATGCCCTAGAACAATGCCTGAGTTAACCATGAAATGTCATTTTTCCCAATTCAAGACCAAGTTCTTTTCCTTACACCTAATCAGCACACAGGTGAGGTGATGCAAACACTCATCAAAAGAAGACCCAAACACGGAAAAATCATCCATAAAAATCTCAAGAAACTTATCTACCATGTCGGAAAATATGCTCATCATGCAACGTTGAAAAGTAGCGGGTGCATTGCACAGCCCAAAAGGCATACGACGATAAGCAAAAGTTCCATAAGGACATGTAAATGTGGTCTTTTGTTGGTCTTCGGGTGCTATGTGGATTTGGTTGTAGCCAGAATAGCCATCTAAGAAGCAGTAGTGACTATGTTTTGCTAACCTTTCCAGCATTTGGTCAATGAAGGGAAGGGAAAATGGTCTTTCTTGGTTCTTGTGTTCAGTTTTTCTATAATCAATACAAACTCGCCACCCTGTGTGGTCACACGGTGGGAACGAGCTCATTCATCTCGTTTTGAACTACTGAATGCCAGACTTTTTGGGTACTACCTGAATGGGGCTGACCCACTGGCTATCAGGGACCGGGTAAATGATACCCGCGTCAAGCAGTTTCAGAATCTCACCCTTGACAACATCTCTCATGTTGGGGTTAAGTCTCCTTTGCATTTCCCTAGATGGTTTAGTGTTCTCTTCAAGGTTTATGTGATGCATGCAAATTGTGGGACTTATACCCTTAAGATCGGAGATGGTCCAACCTAAAGCTCCTTTATGTTCTTTAAGTACTTCTAAAAGTCGACTTTCCTGTTACGTGTCTAAACATGATGCAATAATCACAGGTAAAGTGTCAGAAGGACCTAAGAAAGCATACTTCAAGGTATCAGGTAATGGTTTCAAATCAAGCTTAGGTGGTGTATCAAGAGGTGTGGCGGATGTGGTATCGAGAGAGTGGAAGGGGTTCCACCGCATTACGCCACTTAGCAATATCCATGGGTGGCACAGACTCTAGCAAAGAGTGGACTTCACTAATGTACTCGGGCTGAAGAGATCTAAGTCAAAATTGTCTAAACATGCTTGTACGGGATCCACGGTAAGATGTCGGACAATGAGTCTTGAATCGGACTCTCAATCATGTTTACCTCGTGCAATTCATCATCATCACACTCTATGGGTTGTTGGTTCACACGAAAGACATTCAGTTTCTACGGTCATGTTGCCAAAAGACAAATTCAATATCCCGCTACGACAATTTATGATAGCGTTTGACGTTGCCAAGAAGGGACGTCCTAAGATAACGGGAATATGATTTTCGGGATTTTGCACAAGGTTGAGTATCTAACACAATGAAGTCCACGGGAAATAAAATTTATCAACCTTGATTAGCACATCTTCAACGATTCCCCGAGGGACTTTCACGAATCTATCCGCTAATTGTAGCGTGACGGGGTGGGTTGCAATTCCCCAAGACCTAAGCGCACATACACGAGAATATGGCGGTAGATTCACACTAGCTCCTAAGTCCAATAAAGCTTTTCGATTGTATGCTCACCTATAGTACAAGAGATAGTTGGGCTACCCGGGTCTTTAAACTTAGGTGGGGTTTTGTTTTGAATAATTGAACTTACTTGCTCGGTGAGAAAGGCACGCTTATGCACATGAAGCTTTCGCTTTTGTGTGCACGGGTCCTTCAAAAATTTAGCATAGGCGGGTATTTGCTGATTGCTTGAGAAATGGAATGTTTATATTAACTCTTTTGAACATTTCCAAAATCTCGTTGTATTGGGTACCCCCATACATTTGCACCAACCGTTGTGGAAATGGAGCAACGGTACATGACTTGGCAAAGGAACATCTATATCGGTAGGACTCTTGGTTTTATCAATGGGCTCGAGATTCTTTCTCTACAGTAGATGTTTTACGTATGGTGTTGTGTGTCTTGGTGAGTCGATGTAGACTCGCTTGATGGTGGTACACCTACATGGTTCTCAACAATTCTACCACTACGGAGAGTGGTGATAGCATTCGCATGACTATGTGAATTTTCATTGCGAGTAGAGGCACTGCTTGAAACACATTCTTTGGATTTTGTTGGGGTTGACTAGGAAGTTTTCCTTTTTCTCTCTCATTCAATGCGGCACAGATTTGACCTATCTTAAGATCTAGGTTTGTGAGACGTTGGTCGGTGGTTTTCTCAAGTTTTGCAAGATTTTGGGTTAACATAACGACACGGTCTTCAAAGCTAGTCTTTTTCTCCACGGGTGCGAGGATGTGGTGGTATTTGGGGGTTTCTAGGATATGAGTATCCTTGGTTGTTATTGTTGGTCCCCCTTGTCTGGGTCCCTTGGACCATGAGAAGTTAGGGTGATTCCTCCACCCCGGGTTGTAGGTTTGAGAATAAGGGTTGTTCTCTTGCCTCTGGTATAATGCATTGGCTTGCTCGGCTTTAGACTCTTGAAATGCATGTAAGTCTCGGGATGACTATCCACTAAATGGTCGAGAACTATGGCATGCGGCACAAGTGGCCATATCAATTTGGTCACGGAGAGTAGGGGCATTAGATTTTACATTCTTTTCCAACTCAAGCATTTCTATTCTCCGGGCCAAAGATGCCATTTTTGCATTTCCCTCAAAGTCGAGACTTGATTCTATGAACATTGTTTGCGGGGTAGTCCTTCTCGGTTCACGGATGGACTCCCCTTTGTTGAGTCTTTTCGAGCGACTTCGATTAAGAAAGTCCAAGCGTCATCAGCACTCTTGTCAATAAATGCACCATTGCACATTGACTCGGCGTGGTACGGGTTCTAACATCTAGACCCTCATACAAGATTTGCACGAGTCTCCATTTTTCAAAACCATGGTGGGGACATTGGAGTAATAATTCATTGAATCTCTCCAAGTATGTTGCTAGAGTTTCGTCTTCTAATTGCACAAAACCATTTAGACTTTGGCGAATTGTCGCCGTCTTATGGTTGGGGAAAAACTTTTTGAAAAACTCTTTTGTGAGGTCATCCCAGGTTCTAATGGATTGTGGTTGTAGGGCATGAAGCCAAGACTTGTCTTTGTCCTTCGAGAGAAAAAGGAAACAATCTCAATTTGAGGGACTCCTCCCTGTCATTTGGTTAAAACGCGAGAGTCCCACAAATATCCTCAAAGTCTCTCACGTGATGGTAGGGTTCTCGGCATCGACCCCTCTAAACACGGGTAACATGTGAATGGTGCTTGCTTTCAGTTCAAACCGACAAGCATCGGTAGCGAGAATGATGCAAGAGGGCTGACTTGCCTAGTTGGGTACATGTAGTCCTTGAGACTACGGGGTTGGTTAAGTTCCTCACCCATAGTTTTGTTTGGATAGATCCGGCTTGGGTTTTCGGTTGAAGAACCGGGTATTCTTACTATTTCGTCCTATGGATTCTAACTAGTCGATTTGTTTGGTCTCTAAAAGACACAATCATAGCCTAGCTAGCGCATCTAGCATGTTAACATACAATCAATTTCAACACAGAAAAGCAAAAACTCAAAAATGACCCACTAATACAAGACTCAAGCCCAAAAGATGGCTTTTTGATGTTGTAAGGCCCAGCTGTGTGGGTTCTAGCCCAGATGATGTGGGCTTAGATTGGTTGGCCGGCCCAGGGGTGGGTAAAAATGTAAAGCCCGGAGTTGTTTGCAAAGCCTAGTGGGTGTGGGCTGAAGGTTTTGTGCACAGCCTAGTTTTAGGTGACTTATGATGTTTGTGCAGAGCCCAAGTTTAAGCTCAGGGTAAGTCACAGCACAGCACAAGAAAAACACAAATTCACAAAAATGATACAGCACTGGCAGGGTGCAGTGCAGGGTAGCTTATGCAATAACACTATCTATGTGCACAGAACAACAAACCTTTTGCAACTCGGTTCAGCCAAGGTTGGCCGATCTACACCCGACACGGTGATGCACGAGTGTCAAAACAGACACAAGACAACCCTAAGTGCAGGCTCGGCACGGAGGTGAATACCCACAAATTGTTGCACACAGCGAGTGATGCACAACTTCAGTTAGCGAGTGAACAAGATAGTTAAAAACTGTGTATGGTGCACAGGGTTGATGGATGTGCTCACTCAGGGTGAAGCATGTGCAAGGTTTATGTATTTGAAAACCAACCTAGTTGCTAACACAAACTCTGCTATTCAACAGCTCATTCAAACACCACAGGTCACACACAAATTGCATAATTTTGTTGCACAAATGACAGGTGAATCAACAAATGAACAAGGCTGGTCTTTTATAACATTCTCGGGATATCAACACACTGATTATAGCGGCAGACAATTCTCGGAGACTATACACAAACATGCAAATATTGGCGGGGTTTTGTGATCACGCCCACTTGAGCTAAGATCTCAAGGCAATTAGCTATGGCAAGGTAGCAACGAGGTCGGGTGACCTCAATGCTAACAATTTGATGCACCACAGTTACGGGGCGGGTGGTGGTGGTCAGCTGGTTAGCAAATGCTCGGATGGACCAGTTGGCAAATTACGGTTCACACATTGACACGGCAAATAGCATTTAACACAGGTTAACAACAGACTTGGATATCCAAGTTGCGGCTCAACACACGGCTTGAAGTGGAGTTGAGCTCGGGGGCAAATAGAAGCTAATGGTCACGGCCACGAGGCCTTGTAGAGGCCAAGACTTCACGGTGAAAAGATGGCTAGTTCGAGGCTGCAACTCACTCGGCAAAGTTTTATGCAAAGGTACCAGGGCGGATGAAGTCAACTCACTCGATTGACCTCAACAATTTCATTGATATGGGTCGACAACCGGTTGGCTCAACGACTTCGAGAGCTGGAGCTCGGGGCGGATGGGGCTAATATTTGACACTCACGGAGAGCAATGACTCAAGGTGAGCTTCAAAAGGTCATTAAACAAGCAAGCATGCTAAATCATTTATGTAAGCAAGGGTAGAAACACAATACCACCGTATATCAGGTTTAGGCAATTCCACCTCAATTCGCTCCTTTGTTTTCTTCCTTGGGTTTATGCTTGACTTCTCAAGTACACAGGAAACTCGACAAAGAGTTTTAGTTCCCAAACTTGAATAGTTAAAGCAAGAACATTAAAGTGCTACTAAAATTTCAAAACAAGATTTTTTTTGAAAGCAACGGATATGCAACATATGGTACACAAATGCGAGATGAGTATGCTCGAGTAAATGAGCAACGAGGCATTGGCAGTACAGCTAACATGCTTACAATGTAAGCTTCAACATGTGCCAATCATTGGGTGAGAGAGAAACTTGACTTTAACAAGCAAATCTAAGAGGCAATGAGCTAAAATATGCAATATTTTACAAGATTATGATGCCGAGGGTTATGCTTGAAATCGAACTACACTAATCTATTTTACGGGGTAATGATGCGAGATAACACATATATACAAAGAACTATGAAATCGGTGAAGTAAAGCAATAAAGAGCAAACAAACACACTACCGGTTCCCCGGCGGCGGCGCAAAAACTTGGTAGGTCTGTATAAATGTATTTTCTACGTCTTAAACTGCAAGTGCATAGTGCCTTTGGAGGCGTGTAAGCACGAGTCATTCCACGAGAACCGGGGTGTGTTATGTGATCTAATGGCTCTTAACGATTTCGGGGAAGGTAGCACAAAAATATGGAGGTTTGTTTATAGTCTTTACGGCGAGTTGAAGGTTTCAAAGCTAAAAGTAAGATGAACTACAAATGTTGAGGTTACGAGGCACTAGGATTATCAAATCCACCCTATTTCATGTTATGGGATTCAACTAGTTTGAATGTTTTGTTCTGTGACAGAGACAAGGATAAGGTGTCAAATTTATCACCTATCTAAGGAGTTTCACCAAGTGAAAGCTCAATTATCAGCTAAGGTACTAACCTAGAGCACTAGTTGTCTAATTAAGCACAACTAGTCAAGAGAATTAGCAATTATAATTAAAGCATAATTTGAAACACACTCAACACAATGTTATCCTAACTACAATGGATACAAGGTATTCATTGTGAGAAGCGAGTATTGAGGTGTTAGAATTGAGCTTCTTTTATAAGTTAAAGCATACAAAACAATTCAATTGAAGTTGAACAACAGAACACTCAACTAGGGTTTCATTTCAATCCTAGCAATTAAATTTAGAACATATTAAACATCATGAAAAACAGATTTCAAATTGAAACTAAGTTATTAACCCTAAAACATCCTATGTCCATAAAAAATGAAGAACAACTCTATATATAACTCACAAAACACTCCAAGCTTGCAATTAATGTTCACCCAATCTTCTTTCCTCCCAAACTCGTCTCTGAATCGACCATGCGGGGTGGTTGTTCGAGAAAACCCTAATTTTAATCATCTCAACCCTAGCTTCTAGGTTATGGGAGAAGCTAAAGGTAGATATGGTTAAAACGAGGGCGGCTGCGGGAGCTAGTGGTGATGGCGACAGGAGAAGGAGAGGTGGTGATGGGGTAGCTCGCCATGGGTATGGAGAAAAGGTGAAGAGGATGGTTTCTCTACGAGGTTGGTGGGGAGAAGAAAGAAGAAGAAAGAAGAAATGGATTTGCTCGAATGGGGGTATAGGTGTAGGAGGTTTCGTTGTGAAGGCGGGCGCGCAGCAAATATCGATGAGGAGGCTGTAGCGAGCGTTGGATCTCGGTGAATCCGATGCGTGGCCCGATGCGAGATCTGAACGGCTCAGGGAGAATCAAGCTGCTTTGGTGTTGAGTGGGAGCATCGAGTGTTGATGGGAGGTACGGAGCGACCGTAGGATGCATAGGATGGAGATCTCAACGGCTCAGGATGGCGTGCGGTTTTGTAAATGGGTTGCTACTTGTTGGGTTGCAACTGATGCGCGCGCGGGCTTTGGCTTCTTGCTCCATAGACGCTTGCCTCCAATTTTCTGCTCTTTTGGCTCCTCCATTTCTCCGAACTTTATTTGTTACCTAAAAACACAAAATTAATTAGTACAAATATTTATTCTTGAAAACAAAGAAAATACAGAATCTGGGATAATATCTGATTTCTGAGCACAAAAGATGAGTTAAATGCCAATAAAAAGATGTAGAAATATGCAATATTTGGCACTCATCACACAACCCTAGCTCCGCTTATTCACGACCCATCTTATATGTTTTCCTAAATTCAAGCAAGCAATTGAGGTTAAAATTTCCTTTTATGCATATTTAACAGCGTTTGACCCAAAGGTTACATAAGCATGCAATATTGGTTGAATTGGAGGAAAAGAAAAGCTACTGAAATATAACATTGATCTATCAATCATTAAAAAAATATATAACACCGATCTATAGAAGACGAAAAGGAGAGGGAACCAAGTACAACACCAACTTTTTTGTACGACAAACTGTATAAACAAAACCTAATACAATTGCAAGTAGATCTAAATTAAAGATCCTTAAACAATATGTATATAAGGTTTTTTTATTATCTCTTCCACAACCAATATGTCTAGACTAATAAGTCCATAAACCTGGCTGTATAAAATATTTCATTGACGATCTCACAAATCAATATCCACGATCAATCTAGTCGTATCCAAATCAAGAGGATCTGAATTTTGACAAGTATGAAACTTGTAATCTATCTGTCAAGATAAGAATTCAACAAGAACAAGTCTCGTTATTGATCACAATTAATGATGAATTATACTACCTATATTGGTTATGTACTATTTGTGTTATTCCTATATTATATAAAGATAAAACAATATAATACGAAAAAGGAAAAACACAAGACTCCAGAAATTTTGTTAAGGAGGAAAACTGCACCTACAGAAAAACCCCGGGACCTCGTCTAGCTTTGAACACCAAACTGTATTAAGCTTATACATACACTAGCCTACTATCAGGCTTCGTACTTGAATGTAGTTGATCTCCAAGCACTTCACTGCATTCATGCTCCTTACGCCTCTTGAACCTAGCAAGGCTCTACGCAATTGATTCCTTAATTGACGTCCTTTACAACCTAAGAGCTTCTTCAACCAAAGTTAAGACTTTTGATACCAATATGCCTCTAACACATAAACTATTTGATTTCCCTTTTGATCTTTTAGATCAAAGCTTCGAATTCTGTTTGCAATATAGAAGGCTAGCAACCTCACGAATCTGAACACTTACACCCGATTAGCCGAGAAGCACGGTGTCATATGCCTATTAGTGAGTCACTCATATGACCTTTGGCTAACTTTGGAGTAAGCCGAATAGTCACTTCCCTAGTTAACTGGTTAGTCAAATTAGGAGTTTACGTGTCCTCTTTTCCATAGTTGTTTTATTTGTTTTTCTTAGCCACAAGATTAGTAGGTAGAGAGAGATCTAACGGCTACCGAATCAATCTGAGAGTGTGATAAATAATTGATGTACTTATACCCAATGATTTGTTGAAACTGGTAAGAAGAAAGAGATTAATGAAATTTAGGCTCATTCCTTTGGAAAGAGTAGGTTACTGTGTGTGTGAATTCAACCCAACTTGTTGATTTATAACATTTGGTATCAGATTAGTTCGATCTTGTGTTTTGATTCATGACAGGAGGTGAGAAAGCACCTACAGTACGGCTCCAACAAAAGCTTGATGGAGAATGTTTATCAGCTTTAGAAAAAGATGTCACTGCTATCAAACTCAAGATGACTTCGATTGAAGAAACTTTGAGTTTTCAATTTGCTACCATCTGTAAACATCTCGGTGTTCCAATTCAGCCAGATCCAAATGGTGACATTGAAAACATTCCTTCGGGTAGTGATTCTAGTCATCGCACTGGTTTACTTCTTACTTCAGGTAATTTCTATCGCCACCCTAAGATTGATTTTCCTCGTTTCGATGGATTTAATCCGAGAGCTTGGATTCGTAAATGTGAAAGATATTTCTACTTAAGTTCTATCGACAACTCTAAGAAAGTAGATATAACTTCTATTCACTTATATGATAAGGCTGATGCTTGGTTTTTAGACTATCAAGAGGGTAAATCTTTTATTGATTGGTCTACTTTTGCTTTTGATGTTTGTTGTCGATTCGAAGATGTGGCATATGATAATTATATTGGCAGTTTTAATAAGTTGTCTCAGATTACTACTGTGTAAGAGTACTATGAAAGATATGAATCCTTAAAAGCTATAATGAAGGCTAACAATCGAAATCTGTCTGATGATTATTTCACCATGAGTTTTATCAGTAGATCGAAAGAAGAAATCCGTAACCCTGTACAAATGTTTAAACCCAATTCGGATTATGAGGCTTTCTACTTAGCTAGATTACAGCAAGCTTCAATTGATTCTCAATCTAAGCGTTACAAAACTTTTCCCAGACAATTTCAACCATCTACTAGATCATTCTCTCCATCCCCAAGCTATAAACCTTCATTACCACCACTTACCAATATACCCAAGCCATCTTTCTCTTCTGATAAACCTATCATTACTCATCCTCTTACACCAACTAAGCCTGATCCAAATTTTCCACCTATTAAACGACTCAGTCCTGCTCAGATGCAAGCCAAAAGGGATAAGGGGTTGTGCTATAATTGTGATGTTTTCTACAAGCCAGGCCATCGCTATAAAACGCAACAATTGTTCATGTTAGTGGCTTCTGATTAAGACACTGCTTCTCCACCTATTGAAGACTCTGAAGAAGAGACAACTTCTCCATCAACTTCTGGAGATACCACCATGGAGATATCTCTTCATGCATTGATTGTTCTTGTTACCCAAAGCACAATTCGAGTACCGGGTAAACTTTTAAATCAATATGTATTTGTATTGATTGACACTGGTAGTACTCATAGCTTTGTAGATTCTTCTTTGGCTGAGAAATTACATTTACACATAGCTCCTACTGGCCAAATGTTGGTTACTGTTGCAAATGGTGAAACCACTGTCAGCCATGGTGTCTGTCAAGATTTACAATGGTCTATGCAGGGCTACAAATTTGATAGTGATTTGAGAGTGCTTCCTTTAGGGGGATGTGGCATGGTATTGGGTGTTGACTGGCTCAAGAGATTGGGTGATGTTATTTTCAATTTAGCTGACCTTAAAGTCTCATTTCAGCATCAAGGTGCACAAATTACTTTGCAAAGACACACTGATAATCCTTCTTGCAACTTACTCAGTGGTGCCTCCTTTTTCAAATTTGTCAAAAACTCCACCCCCACCATTATTGGCCAATTTTTCTCCATTTCAGCTGCACCCATTGCTCCTACACCTCCTGAGATTACATCTCTTCTACACAGCTATGATGATATCTTTGACTCACCATCCACACTCCCTCCTACCAGAGTTATTGACCACAAAATTCCCTTAAAACCCAATTCAACACCTACCTATCAAAGGCCTTATAGATGCCCCTACACTCAGAAGGCAGTGGTAGAACAATTAGTTCAAGAGATGTTAGATGCTGGCCTTATTCAAGACAGAAATATTCCATTTGCTGCACCATTTTATTGGTCAAGAAAAAGGATGGATCCTGGAGATTCTGTGTAGACTACAGAAAACTGAATGATATGACAGTTAAGGACAAGTTCCCCATTCCTCTCATTGAAGAACTCCTTGATGAATTGAATGGAGCTACCATCTTCACCAAATTGGATCTTAAAGCTGGCTATCATCAAATTAGAATGCACATTGAGGACATCTACAAAACTGCTTTTAGAACTCATCATGGACATTATGAGTTCAAGGTGATGCCATTTGGCCTTACAAATGCACATGCTACATTTCAATCTCTCATGAATAAGGTTTTTCAACCATTCCTCAGAAAGTTTGTGTTAGTATTTTTTGATGACATTCTTATCTACAGCAAATCCCTTGAAGAACACTTGTTCCACCACTCTCAAGTGTTGGACTTATTAAGACAACACAGTCTTTTTGCTAATTTCAAGAAATGTTGTTTCGCTCAACCTCAACTTAATTACTTGGGTCATATTATTTCTTCTAGTGGAGTTGTTGCTGATCCTGAGAAGTTGGCATCCATGCAAACTTGGCCTCAACCCAAAAATTTGAAGCAATTAAGGGGTTTTTTGGGCCTCACTGGTTATTATAGAAGGTTCATCCAAGGATATGGAAATATTAGCAAGCCACTTACTGACATGCTTAAGAAGAATTCTTTTGTTTGGTGTCCTTCTGCAGTACAAGCTTTCCAAGACCTCAAAAAGGCCATGACAACTACTCCAGTCCTAGCTTTGCCTGATTTCTCTTCTCCATTTTTTTTTGGAAACTGATGTCTGCACTAGGGGGGTTGGTGCTGTCTTGATGCAACATGGCACTCCAATGCATTTTTCAGTAAGCCTCTTGGTCCCAAGTCTTTAACTTTATCTACTTATGAAAAGGAGATGCTAGCCATTGTTATAGTTGTGCAA
This sequence comes from Papaver armeniacum, assembly GCA_023531295.1. Taxonomy (NCBI): domain Eukaryota; kingdom Viridiplantae; phylum Streptophyta; class Magnoliopsida; order Ranunculales; family Papaveraceae; genus Papaver; species Papaver armeniacum. Next base: position 44,542 of record JAJJWW010001146.1, on the reverse strand, counting down.
AAATAGAGACATTATTTCTCTCAAAATCAGTTCATTATCAATACTGATCACCAAGCTTAAAGTTCTTCATGGAGCATAGAATGACATCTATTCTACAACAAAAATGGCTTATGAAGATCTTGGGGTTAGATTATGTGATCCATTACAAAAAGGGTAAGGACAACACTGTTGCAGATGCATTTTCAAGGCTTCCTCAATCTTCTGTATGCTCTGCCATCTCCTTGTCTTAACCTCAGTGGTCTCAAGATATCCTCGGCAGACTATCTGCATGACACAATTGTTCAGTAGTTGTTGACCCAACTACTCATCAGTCCTACACATCCATCCTTATCCTTGCAAGGGGGCATTCTCAGGTATAAAAAGAGACTATATGTTGGTGCTATAATAACATGAGAGCCTCTATCATGCAGTCGGTACATGCCTCTGTTGTTGGTGGTCACTCAGGGATGCTAGGAACCTATAATAGGGCCAAATCCTATTTCTTCTGGCCAAAGATGAAACAAGACATTCTCCAGTTTGTATCCAATTGTGAGGTTTGCCAATGTAATAAGTCTGAGCACTCTACTCCAGCTGGCCTCCTCCAGCCATTGCCTATACCAGATGCTACTTGGAAACATATCTCTATGGATTTCATTGAAGGTTTGCCACTCTCAAATAGAAAGTCTGTTATACTGGTAGTTGTTGACAGGCTAACAAGGTATAGCCACTTTATTGTTCCCAGCCATCCATTCACAGCTGCTTCTGTAGCTAAGGAATTTATGCACCATGTTTTTAAGCTACATGGACTGCCATCTTCTATAGTGTCAGATAGGGACAAGATCTTCATAAGTCAATTCTGGCAGGAGTTGTTCAAATCCTTGGGCACCTCCTTACATCTCAGTACAACCTACCATCCTCGGTCGATGGACAAACGGAAGAACCAATGCATGCCCTGAGCAAGACTTGAGGCGCATGACTGGTACTAACCCCAAACTTTGGGCCAATTGGCTGTCTCTAGCTGAATGGTGGTTCAACACCAACTTTCACACCAGCCTTAAGATGACACCATTCTGAGCCCTGTATGGTTATCTCCCTCCACATCTTGTTTTTCCTGTCCATGCTACTACAACAGTTGCTTCAGTTCACGAGTACTTACAAGAGAGAGACCACATGTTGCAGCTACTCAAGGAAGACCTACTCAAGGCTCAAGACAGGATGAAGTTTTATGCTGATAACTCTAGATGTGATAGACCTTTTAATGTGGGTGACTTGATATTTCTGAGATTACAACCATACATGCAATCATATGTAGCTCTCAGAAAGAACCTTAAACTCTCAGCCAGATATTATGGCCTCTTTGAGGTCCTACAAAAGGTTGTTACTGTTGCTTACAAGTTAAAGCTACCCATTGGGTCCAAAATACATCCGGTGTTTCATGTATCTCAACTAAAGAAGCAGATTGGTCAACACTTGACTCCTTCTACTTCTCTTCTTTTGGTGGATACTTCTGAAGCTTTCATTGTATTGCATGTTGTTGTTCTAGCCCATAGATAAAGCTTAAGAGGAGGCATTGCAATTCAACAAGTGCTTATCCAATGGTCAAATTCACAGCCTGAAGATGCAACATGGGAGGACATCTCACACATCCATGCTCAATTTCCTGAGTTCATACTTGAGGACAAGGATGTTTAGATGGGGAGGGTATTGTCATATTCCTATTAGTGAGTCAGTCATATGACCTTTGGCTAACTTTGGAGTGAGCCGAATAGTCACTTCCCTAGTTAACTGGTTGGTCAAATTAGGAGTTTACGTGTCTTCTTTTCCATGGTTGTTTTATTTGTTTTTCTTAGGCACATTATTAGTAGGTAGAGAGAGATCTAACGGCGACCGAATCAAGCTGAGAGTGTGAGGAATAATTGATGTATTTATCCCCAATGATTTGTTGAAACTGGTAAGAAGAAAGAGATTAATGAAATTTAGGCTCATTCCTTTGGAAAGAGTAGGTTATTGTGTGTTTGAATTGAACCCAACTTGTTGATTCATAACACCTGGATTATTAACCACCTGTCAAGAATAATCTAAGCAAATTAATAAGGAAGAGTTTTATATATCTATCTTGAGGGATCACAAAGTCTGGGGCGGAGAGAAATTTGCGATTTCTATCTATCTCGTTCCTGATCGGAGATTAACGAAAACCTCACCCATCAATAAGAACAAGATCAAGATACATGAACTATCAGCTACAATGTTAGAGCATAGCTCGGTTGAACCCACCAAGCGTTGGTATGTCAAGTTTGGTTGTCATAACTTAGTGAATCAAAACTCACTTTAACATTCGCTTGATTATGTACTAGAGTCAACTTCGTATAGGTTAGCTTGAAAGTATTAGGATATGAGACATTACAAGTATTGCGAAGACTTGAAGAAGTAAAGAAGTAAGAAGCTACAACGATAACATCATCCTTCCACTTGAGGTTAGTGATATTTGACTTGAACTGTTTCATTCCCTAATGTATCTTTCAAGTCGTGCATATTGAAAACGAAACTGCGAAGCATGACCACTCTAGATAGACATAGTATTAAGGAATACAATATGAAGTTTATTGCTTAACCATTAAACTTTGTAGATAAGACATCGACATAATTGTTTGAATGCTATTGTGATTATGTATGGGTATGAGGTGAGGATTTCATTCTAGGAAAAATGTTTTACATGTGTTTTAAGGAAGTAAGTTCATAAACTTGTTTATGAATCGAAAAGAAATCGCCCGGGCGTTATTGGGATTGTTATTCATTGCATATCTTGTGAACATCCAATATGTGTGATTTAGTATAACCTCTCATGACTTGTTTGTGTTCTTGGTAAAACTATTCACAAAGGCCTGACTTATGTATTGGTATGACTTTTATTAGTGAAACCGATCTTAAGTAATCACCTGAGATGGTATGATCGAGTTTGTATTTTGTGTTTAACCGAATCTGGGTAAAGGGGAACCGATCCTATGAAGAGGTGCAACACATCACAAAGGGGAATCGATCCTTGTATGAGGTGCATCAAGGTTTATAGCGAGAAAGGGAACCGATCCTATGAACATGTGCAACACGTTTTTAGGCAAAGGGGAACCGATCCTATGGACATGTGCAACACATATAAGTTAGATACCATATATATGTGGGGAACCGATCCTAGTACCTAGTCAACCGAATTTTGGGAAGCTAGTGTGACTATGCACAGTACTCACATGGAGGTAGAACCAAAACTTGTTTTGGTAGAACCGTGAAACCCGTGATTTGTGATTGAGTGTTTTTTAATCAATCGCATAGTTCTTGAAAGTCAGATGAACCAATTCTAAACTTGTTTGGAAGTGTGGAAAATTGGTTTCAAGGTTGTAAGTATGAAAGAGGACTTACAAAGTAAGGATGTCGGCATACTTTGAACACGTGCATTAATGTTTATATTTTATTGTTCAAAGTTATTCCTTAATAGCTACAGGAAGAAAATCCCATGATCGAAATAAATAAGTTAAGAATCTTTTATTTAAGGTTGTTAATTTTATTTTAGGAAAATGAGAATTAGTAATGTGCATTTACTAGTTGAGATTTTCCATAGAGATTTTCGATCATTATTTTGGACAGAGCATTTCCAGGAATTATGGAAACCGAATTTGGAATGTATTGAATATCTTTGAGAATAGTTTCGGTTTTGGAAATTCCTTGGTGTCCAAACTTCCTTGTCTATAAATACTTGAAGTTTGCATTTCTAGCAAACTAATCCTATGTGATAGCAAACTCCCTCGGTTGTGTTCTTACTGGTGTAGCAGCCTATTCGGAGAGGAGAGTAACCTAATTAGGCGAAATCTCTTACGGCCGCTCAGTTTAAAGTCTTCTTTGGGATTGAGAAGCTCTACGAGTACCGTTGGTGGGAAACTAGATAATTACGGTTTATATTTTGTTTTCGATTGATTTGATTGACTAATGGTGGTTGAACTTTGATTGCACCTAGTTTGTTTATGTTTGAGAATCTTCTCTTGATATAAGATTCACTGAAACTAGATCGAAGTTTCGTGAGGATCTTTAGACTGTTGTTAGTGCTAAAGGCGATCTTGTGATAATCCATTGCTACTATGACTCCGTTCTGTGCATGATTGATCACAAGAGATTCAAGTTGTTGTGTGCAGATGTTTATTGAAGATCTAAGAAGATTTGAAGACAAAGAAGATATTGAAGATTTCTGATTTGGGGTTCATAATCTTTGGTGTGCACAATACTTGTTTCGGTATAAGAGGATCCAACTATAATCAGTTTATCCTTGTGGTAGATTGGATTGATTAGTTGTGTAGATCGGCATCAATACAATTCTTTGTGATTAAAAGTATTGATGGCAAAATCTTAACAATTACTTCGGTAGTTGAGTATAAGATAGATCTAAGAACCTGATGATCGTTGTCGTAGGCGTCAAAAATAAATTACACTTTCTAACTACTCAAAATATATAATGAAGCAAGGGCAAGAAAGGATCGTTCCCACAGAGAGGACTAGGTTGTCAAATTGTTTCGGTTCCCTATAAATAACATCGGGGGTTTTGTGATTGTGTAAATAAAAATAAACAAAAAGCAAAACAATAAAAAGTAAACACGCAAATCAAGGATGAGAAAGTATTGGTCATGGATTTCGTCTTCAATCACAAACATGTTTTCAACACAATAACTAGAATTGATATTTTAATCTCAACTTTTATCAAAGACCCTAGAATACCTTGATCGCAAGAATATCCCGCTAATCTCCTCTTGTCATCAACAAACACATTAAAAGATGCGAATATGAATTCTATCTAAAAGAACAACCTAACGTGTAAAAGCACTAATTAAGTTTAATTCCCTAGATGCATTAAGTTTTATGAAATCAGGCCAATCAAAGCAATCGAACGTGTAAAAGCACTAATCCGATTTAACAAAGGTTATGGTTCACATAAGATCATAAGAATATATCACTACAAACTATAATATTATTTATGCTACTTGCAATCCGGAATTATCACTTTTGCGTATAATAACCTAATCTAGCAATAAAGATGAAAGCAAACTCAATCGATTCGCGACTCAACTAAACAAGCATTCAAATCATGTAACAATATTAATTGTGAATCATAAACGATAATATGAGAGAAAACTAATTTATTGCACAAAAATTCATGTTGGAAATCCAATTAATCCATAACCAAAAGAAAACTCTAGCTCATATTCATGGAGTTCATAACAAGAAGAAAGAGAAAAGACTTCATGGTTCTAAACCCTAGAAAACAAAGTAGAGGCCAAAAAGATCAAAGAGATAATAAAAGATATCATCAATTAGGTAAAAGTCTTCTCTTTTTATATGTTTCTCAATTTCCATAAAGGATACTCCTTCCAATATTAGGTCTTCTCAAAACCCATCTCCAAGTGGTCCACCAAGCCCATGTGTGAGAAACACCCATGTAAAATTATGTCCAAAATTCGTCGTCGGAAAACTGGGATTATGGCGGAACTTGGCGGAAGGTCGCCGGAAAATAGCTCAGGTGACCAGGCAAAGTCCGCCCGGTCACCGGTCAAACGAGTCAAATCGGTCGAGTCAACGAGTCGACTCAGGTCAAAGTAACGAGTTGGAACCGAGTTAGATGAGTCGAGAGTCAGCCGAGTCATATGAGTCGTGTCCGAGTCGGATCGACCTAACTCATCTGAGTGGCTGAGTTGGTATTGCCCAAGGTGGTAGGCCTCTAAAGATGTATAAATTACGGCCTACGGTTATACCGCAAGTGCACGGCGTCTATTGGAGACGCGGCAGAGTACGGTCGATCCCACAAGGACTAGGGTGTGCTCTTATATGTGATCTAAGGCTTTCTTCAACTGAGTTCTAAGGTGACAGAGTAACAAAGTTAGTTTTTGTCGAAGCGACTGAGTTTGTTTAGTAACTGAAATAGTGAAATAAACCTAAGCTAAGGAAAACAGTGAGTGACAATGGAGTGCTTGGGTTATCAAATCCACCTCTAGTTCCAGTTATGAGCTTCAACTAAATTGAGAATTCTTGTTCCTAATACAAGTAAAGGAAGTGTGTCGGGCTACCATATACCTAAGGAGTTTCACCAGTGGATGATCAATTATCACTAAAGGTGCTACTCGAGAGCATTACATGTCTAGTTAAGCACATATAATCAAAGAAATAGCAATGTCGGTTAAAGCATGAGCCTAAACATACTCGGACAATGTTATCCTAACTACAATGGATGCTTGACATTCATTGTGAGAGCGAGACATTGAGATGTTTAAATTGAATTTCTCTTAAACTTTAAGCATGCAAAAACACATCAATTATAGTTGAATAGCAGAACTGTGAACTAGGGTTTCATCTCAAACCCTAGCACTTTGAATTCAAAACATCTAAACAACAGAATACAAAATTAAAGCTAAAATGAAACTAGATGACTGCACTGGCTAATCCAGGCGTAGTTTCTACACAATCCCCTCACTGCTATTTATACATCCCAGAAAATCCCAAAATAACCAAACCCTAATTCGATTAAAAATAGAAATTAATTGAAACTTCTCTCACCCATGTCGCTCCAACTGCTCCCTCTTACGTCAATCGGCTCTCCGTGACGGCTACTCTAGCTTCCCTTGATGTATCAATAAAACCCTAACCTATCTCTGTCTAGTTCTCTTTTAGCTCCTAGGAGAGAAGCTACAAAAGGACTAGAAAGTGATGAGGTGAGGTGGTGCGACTTGGGTTGTCAGGAGATGGTAGAGTTGGTGGAGAAGGTGGCTGGTCGGGTGAAGAAATGGAGGAGCGAGCTCCGCTGCGGTTTTGCAGAGGGGTTGTTCGATAAGAAAGAGAAAGTGAGAGGAGGAATGGGTCGATGAATAGGGGTATAGGTGTATGGGTCGTTTCGGTGTTGCACGGGTGCATCTAGGTTTTGATGAGAAGGGCCTAGCGAGCGTAGGATTTAGGCCTGGGAAGATCCGAACGGACAAGAATGGTAGCCCCGTCTCGGGCGATTTGGTGTGGAGCGGGGACATCGAGAGAGGATGCGAGCGATGGAGCGACCGTATGATGCATCTGGGAGAGATCTCAACGGCTCGGGATGAGCGGGTTCGGATCCTGTCGTGGGTAGCTCTAGCCCATGTCTTCCTTGTTGGGTTGCAAGCCCGATTCGCGCGCGGAGCTTTGGCTATCTGCTCCATAGATGCTCGACTCAATTCTTTGCTCTTTGGCTCCTCAAATTCTCCGAGCTTTATTTATTACCTAAAAACACAAAATTAATTAATACAAATATTTATTCTTGAAAACAAAGAAAACACAGAATATGGGATAATATCTGATTTCTAAGCGCAAAAGATGAGTAAAATGCCAATAAAAAGGTGTATAAATATGCACTATTTGGCACTCATCAAATACCCCAAACCTGAATTTTACTTGTCCTCAAGTGAAACGAAAATGAAGAAATCCTAACTATACCACTGCCGCTGGTCTCTCGAATGCATTTAGCGTATGCACTAAGCCTTTAAACCCCTAGGTGTCCCTAGTGGACGAGTTGTAGTCTCGTGAGGGTTTACAAGAGGTGTACCCACAAAACCTTCTCCAACTTCGAGTGTAAAAGAGTCTCAAGCCTCCAAGAAGCTATGAGGACATAGAGTTTCTCGCATGCTAGTAATAGAAGTTAGAACTATCGAAGAACGCATTCTCATCCTTAAGTCTTTGAGCGAGAAGTAACCATACCATATGAAAGTATTCGGATTCGATTGTGATCATAAGCCTCGACTTCGCCTCACCATTAGGATTTTATGATAATTGCACTCAAAAAGATCGCTTTTTTAGTCTCTCATGTGTGCAGGCGGGAATAAAGAGAGAAATCACACGCACACGTTGTAGGTAAGAAGGATAACCTTCCGAAATAAAATCTGGAGACTCCACGAAATGTGGACAAAAAGAATCTTTTCGATGATCTCTAAGAAAGGAAATCAACCATTAGCAAGGGTGGGAGTACTCACTCACTTCTCACCCGATCGGCAATTAATATCACTCTCTCATAGAAACCATAGAAACGTCTTCAATCTTCGGTCTTCGGTCTTCAACTGTTGATGACGAACTTCTGAACTTCACAAAAACTTAATAATAATTTTTTTTTTTTTTTTTTTTTTTTAATTGGTTACAATAAAACGATAAACTCAATTTTTCACAAACTTCATTAATTCTCATCTTCTTTTCCTTTCTTTTCTTTGTTGCATAAAAACCTTGGACTATCTCAACTTTTCTTTCAATATTCCGATTACCATCTCGATTCTTGTATGATGTGTTTCTATGGGTCTTCTGATTGAGAGAGAGAATGATGCTAACTACAAATCGGTATTTAGAAGGAGTTTTCATCTTTAGACGTCACCCTCATGATTGGACGGAATTAGCACTCAAGAGATCAAAAGTAGTCTTTGAAAGTGGTGCGAAGTTGGGTAGCTCACCATTCCTACCCGAATTGACGTACGGTGACACACACTCTAAAAGCTTTTCTAGAAAGTCACAAAGAGTGAAGGTCGGTGCCTCGCTTGATGTAAAATGGGTAGTCTCCACTATGGTTGATCACAATTCTACTACCGAATATCTAAACAAAGACCTAATTAAGCCCTCAGGTATGGTTAAATCCAACTTTAACGCTCTAATCAACTAAGGAACCCGATTGCGTTCTCTTCCGTACTTCCAAGTTCTCGTTATTTCGGTCAGAATCTCTATGTAAACATAGCTAAAAGCATGCTAGTGACTCTAAAATCTCTAAAGTTGGAGGTTTTTACAAAAAGAGTTTTGAATTTTTTTTTTTTTTTATTTTTTTTTTTATTTATTTTTTTTTTTTTAAATTAAAAGGTGAAATAAAAGACTAAAAACTCTAAATGCAAATCACACCCCCAAACCTAAATCAAACATTGTCCTCAATGTGTCAACAGATAGGAAAAATTTAAACAGTCACATACCGAGAGAACTATGCTGATAAGAGAAAAAGGGAAGAGATTACCGGATGTCGGCGGGAGCAAGGTTGAGCTTCATTCGTCAAGGCTAGAATCCAATATTCTCAACGGAGATCATATCGGATTAGCATAATATATGTGCATGAAGACTCAACCAATCAAAGAAAAGAAAAATTTTAACAAGTCCTACTGGATATATACAATGAAAATTCACCATAAACTAACAGTCTAAAGAGTTGAGGATCAACCCAAAAGACGATATGTACACACATTAACAGCCTACAAATATAATATGAGAGTGCACGTAAGACTGTGTATGTGAATGAGTTTCCCCCAAACCTAAACTTGTGAACGGGTGTGTTTGAAAGCACAAAGTCTTGCAATTTTAAAGGTACATCATGCAAAAGGTCTAACTCGAAATGAGTTTTGCTAATTACAGGCAGACATACATATTCCAACTGTGGCTCCTTAAGAGTGTTATACTTTGATGCAAAATAGTCCAAGAGGACTTGGGAAGCACAAAGCTCTAGGCCTAAGTTAGGCATTTTCAGAAAAGTTGGTTTTGCAATTTTGTGACAAACTACACCTAGGTTGGGTGAAGGAGTTTCAATTTGTGACTCAGGAGAGAGGTTAGGTACATCTAAGTTGTTTTCATTTTTAAAATCATTTGCACCGTCACACACTTTCCTAAAGTCGAAGAGGGTAAATCATGTTCACACGCATAAAAGCAGTTCATCAATCTCCAGTCATACTCGTCACCATTCTCATGTATAACATAACCAGGAGAGATATCATGTTGTAGCCTAGGCATGGAGTTAGGCACATGCATTGAATCATCCGTGTCAACAGACAATTCAGCTATTCCTAGGTCACAAACAGTGGTAAAGCATGCTCATTTTCACAGGACAATTCCACGGGTTCTACATCAACATCACATGCATGAATATAAGAAGAAGCATCATTCATAGGGTTCAGAAGAGACGCGCTAACGTCTCTGGAACCTAAAGATTTTACTACATTTTCAAAATACACATGCTCTTCATATTCATCATCATCATCATCATAGCACGATTGCATTTCCCTAACATTCATTTCACCTTGAAATTCCTCCCTTTCCTCATTTAGTGCATCAAGAATTTGACTCAATTTGAGTTCTAAACTCTCAAACTTTTGCTCAAGGTTTTGATTCAATTCAAGAGTTTCATTATGTTGTTCAATGAAAGGAGAGTCTTCACTAGTGGGTATGCATTCCTCATATGGATATTCAATGTATGCTTGTGCATGAGGTTCACTAGAGAAGGGAAGTTCAAACATGTTGCTATGTGGATGGTTATGCATTGCATTCATTTCAAGCCTAGCATTTTGCTCCATGAGCGTTTCCATTTTTGATTGCAAACTAGGAGTTGGGGGAGTATAAAATTGTTCATCTCCCCACCTTGTGGTGAATGATGCATGTGTGTAGGTTGATTATGGTCCCAATAGTCACTTCTAGACACTTCGTTCATTGGATTATCATGGTTTTCCCTAGACTCTGTCTAAAATCATGCAAGATATAACAAAGATTCACAGGGGTGGTCTAAGCCACCACATAAGGTGCAAGCATGCATTTCATATTGCCTGGGGATTAGATTTGATCATCGCTCATGTGAGTGCCTTTCTAAGCCAGATAGTCGAGCTTCTAATTGATCTAAAAGTGATGACTGGGTATGAGGAGAGTGTTCATTCTCAACTTGTGATGGATGATACATGTGCTCATAGTGATTAGGGTATGTAAGGTCAGGGCCCTGAGAGGGCGCATAAAATTCCCTAAAGTCACTATGGTATGTGGGGTTCATCTCGTGAAGCGTGCCCGTAAGCACGCTCTCTAAGGGATTTGTTTGAATCCCAGATGCGGACCAAAATCGACATGGTCTAGCTCTCAAATTGAACTCAAAGCCCAATTGTAATGGACTTAATTTGGTTCATTGGGTTTTTGGTTTGTTGGGTTTCATTTGGTTTGTTGGGAAAGTTTGGTTTATTGGGCTTATTGTTTGGTTTTGTAGGAAGCCCAAGAATTGTGTGCAAAGCCTAGGTTGTGTGGATGATGTGGGGCCGAAGGTTGCAGGTTTTGCCCAGTTTTGTGGGTTATGTTGGCTCGGCCCTATGCAGCCCCGACTTGATTAGCCTAGTGGTTGGGCTTCATGTGTAAGCGCCCTAGCGAGAAAGGCACAAAGAGCCTCGATTGTGTGCCCGGTTATTTGCGAACAGCCCGGCTATGAAGGTTGGTTATGTGGGCAGCCTAGTGATTTTGTGGGCTCGAGTTTATGTAGAGTGGGCTTCAGTTTGTCAGAGCCCAATATGTGCAGACCAATTTGTTTGGTTATGTGACAAGTTAACGGCCAGTGCACGGTGGTTGGGGTTTGGCTTAACAACTCACTTTGTTGCACGGGGTGTGTGCAAGTCGGAGTTAAGCATAGGGCTGTCTCAAAGACAAGCACCAGTGAAACAACAATGTGCACCGGTTGAGTGTAGTTCAAAGATATGAGAAAGTGCACTCACAACAAATTTGACACAGAATGCAGTTAGGATCAAATGTTGGCAAAATTGAGCTCTTGCATAACAAACTAACACAGAATTGAGCTCTTTTGTACACAGCTTGCATAAAAATGAAGCTAACAAATTCATGTCAACCTGGTCGATTGACCTCGATTGTTGGGGATCAAAATCACAAGGATGCAAGTCTTAGCAGTATAACACTTCACAAAGACGCCTGAGGATTGCAATCACTCAAGGTTGATCTATGCACAGGTCAGCATAGGAATAGATGAATCACAGCACAAGTGTAAGTGCAACTCAAAACACAGCACATGGCATATTATACAGCACAACACAGGTCACAAACTCACAGCAATGACATTTGATTCTAAGCCCATAGCATTGCTAGTAATTGAAATACTCAGCACACAGGGGTGATGGTTATGTGCAAATGCAGGGAAGCTCCACACTTGCTGCTTCAGGGGCTAGCAAGGTGGAGATGGTTCAAAGGCTCACAGCATCACAGACGGCCTAGCACTTGCGGCCCGGGGGGTTAAGTGCATTCACATTTCAAAGCCAAACAAGTGAGGCCTACCCGGTCAGCGAGAGGCGAAGACTCAGCAGATCAAAAGAAGCAAAATTACAGGCAGCCTACTAAGTTGATGTCAACCACCACAGTTGACTTCACTTGGGTTTTCGAGCTATACTCGGGTTTTTTCTAAGTTTAAGCTCACTCACAAAAATGACCTCGGGGACCGGAGTTAGTCAATTGATTTAGTTCACTGGGTCGTGCAGATGCAACAGATGAACAACGTATAGCCCCATTTGAAAAACACACAGAGGGTCGAGCCGGTTGGTTGCAGTCTAATGCTCAAAATTTGTGGGGTATGTGGTTTAGCTCGTGTTCACAAGGCTAGTTCATACTAGCTTATGCTCAGTCTTGGGTGCACAAGTTGCAGAGTTGACAGAGTCACCCAGATCAGTTGACAAGGTTTGTCAACAGGCTGATGCCCAAAAGTGCAAAGCAGATGGCAAACAGCCCAGTTGACCTAGTAGAGCATGCTCAAGGGTGCAGGGCAGGGCTCAGCATACTTATGCAATAAATGTAACTTAGCTAATCAGTTTAGCTAGGATGCTGGCTCAAGTTGACTGAGTTAAAGCCTGTAAGGGGTTAAGGCAGCTATTCTATCATGCTCAGGTTGCACACAATCACAGATGTGACAGTTTAGAGTCACCACATATAATGCACGATCAGTTCAAAGCATCATGAGGTTCATAGCTCAAAGACAATATGGATTTAGATTTCATAGATTTAGTAATTCAAGAAACACACAATGCTAGCACAATCACATCAAGCTTAGTGAGGTCGGTTGAGCTCAAGACTTGGGGCTTATGCACAAGTCGCAGCAGATGCGTGGGTCTCAGCACAACTTGGCTCACCGGGCGGATGGAGTTTGGCGGTTTCGCAGTTGAGCTCGGGGTCTGAGCAAGGCTTGCTCTGAATTACAAACTACCAGCTAACCAATGTAAGGTCGGGCACACAAGAAACGGCACACAACAAGGTCTCACACGCATTTACCGGGTTTAATAAAAGATTGTAAGCACGGACTAGCAAGTAAGTTTATGCACAGGGCTAGTTGGAGAGGCTCAACAGGAGTTCAACAAAGCTAGCATGCAAGGGTGTGTTGCTAGTTTAACATATTCCGTGGAGTCGTGAAGTTACTTACCCGAGTTTGCAGATTGTTCGGTTTCTTTGTGACTCGGGCCCTGCGCTTTTTCTTGGCCTTCTAGGCTTTGCTCGAAAAGCTTGACCAAAGTAGCAACTCGTGCAATTGTTGCTAGAGGAAAATTCAGTTCTCATAAAAATGCAACTTAAAGCAAAGAGAGTTGAATATTAACACTGGGCACATGCTCGAGAGTATTTTGGGTCAGGGAATAGTAGTTACTGAGTAACACTAAGATGCAAGAGCAAATGAACTAACTAGACTATAGGTAACACAAATGAACTAACTAGACTACAAGGCTAAGATGCAGAAGTGGATGAAGATGAGCAAATATAAGAGAACGGGGGTAGTGACAATATGCAATACAAACTACACTAAGTTATAGCTACGATAAAGATGCAAAAATCGGTGAAGAAGTAAACAATGAGAACAACTACATTACACTAAAAACAGGGGTTAAAGATGACAATGCACCTGAGTATGGCGAGGGATAGAATGAAATTTCAGTAAAGCAAGCAATGAATCACGCACGCGCCAAGTCCCGACAACGGCGCCAAAAACTTGGTAGGCCTCTAAAGATGTATAAATTACGGCCTGCGGTTATACCGCAAGTGCACGGCGTCTATAGACGCGGCAGTGGTCGATCCCACAAGGACTAGGGTGTGCTCTTATATGTGATCTAAGGCTTTCTTCAACTGAGTTCTAAGGTGACAGAGTAACAAAGTTAGTTTTTGTCGAAGCGACTGAGTTTGTTTAGTAACTGAAATAGTGAAATAAACCTAAGCTAAGGAAAACAAAATGAGTGACAATGGAGTGCTTGGGTTATCAAATCCACCTCTAGTTCCAGTTATGAGCTTCAACTAAATTGAGAATTCTTGTTCCTAATACAAGTAAAGGAAGTGTGTCGGGAGCTACCATATACCTAAGGAGTTTCACCAGGTGGATGATCAATTATCAGCCAGTAAAGGTGCTACTCGAGCATTACATGTCTAGTTAGCACATATAATCAAAGAAATAGCAATGTCGGTTAAAGCATGAGCCGAAACATACTCAAGACAATGTTATCCTAACTACAATGGATGCTTGACATTCATTGTGAGAGCAAACATTGAGATGTTTAAATTGACTTTCTCTTAAACTTTAAGCATGCAAAAACACATCAATTATAGTTGAATAGCAGAACCGTGAACTAGGGTTTCATCTCAAACCCTAGCACTTTGAATTAAAACATCTAAACAACGAAACAAAACTAAAATGAAGCACGGCTAGCCCGGCGTAGTTTCTACACAATCCCCTCACCGCTATTTATACATCCCAGAAAATCCCAAAATAACCAAACCCTAATTCGATTAAAAATAAAATTAATTGAAACTTCTCTCACCCATGTCGCTCCAATCAAGCCCTCTTCACACAATCGCTCTCAGACGGCTACTCTAGCTTCCCCTTGATGTATCAATAAAACCCTAACCTATCTCTGTCTAGTTCTCTTTTAGCTCCTAGGAGAGAAGCTACAAAAGGACTAGAAAGTGATGAGGTGAGGTGGTGCGACTTGGGTTGTCAGGAGATGGTAGAGTTGGTGGAGAAGGTGGCTGGTCTGGTGAAGAAATGGAGGAGCGGAGCTCGCTCTCTGGTTTTGCTGTGAGGGGTTGTTCGATAAGAAAGAGAAAGTGAGAGGAGGAATGGGTCGATGAATAGGGGTATAGGTGTATGGGTCGCTTCGGTGTTGCACGGGTGCATCTAGGTTTGATGAGAAGGGCCTAGCGAGCGTAGGATTTAGCTGGGGAAGATCTGAACGGACAAGAATGGTAGCCCGGTCTCGGGCGATTTGGTGTGGAGCGGGGACATCGAGAGAGGATGCGAGCGATGGAGCGACCGTATGATGCATCATGGGAGAGATCTCAACGGCTCGGGATGAGCGGGTTCGGATCCGGTCGTGGGTAGCTCTAGCCCATGTCTTCCTTGTTGGGTTGAACTGATTCGCGCGGGCTTTGGCTATCTGCTCCATAGATGCTCGACTCCAATTCTTTGCTCTTTGGCTCCTCAAATTCTCCGAGCTTTATTTATTACCTAAAAACACAAAATTAATTAATACAAATATTTATTCTTGAAAACAAAGAAAACACAGAATATGGGATAATATCTGATTTCTAAGCGCAAAAGATGAGTAAAATGCCAATAAAAAGGTGTATAAATATGCACTATTTGGCACTCATCACAAGGCCATTTGCACAGGCCATATCCTCAGCTGCACTATCATTGTGCTTCAAGTCTCTGCATTTCAGCCTCTCTTTCTGTAGCTTCTGCAACAAAACATTCATTTAAGCTTATCATGTAGCTTTCCTCCAACTCATTCTTTAACATCAGTTCCACCCAACCACCATTTTGTGCACTAAACCATCTCAGTCAGCTCCACTCTGCCAATTCCATCATCACTGCCATTCTTGACTTCATTACAGCTCAGTTCAACATCCTGCCATACTGTCGAACTCTCTCCAGCCATCACCACCACCTGACACCACCATTGCCTCACTTCAACAATATCGGCAGCCTTTGCACCAGCTGCAGCTCACTAGTAGTTCAACCATCTCAATCCACTGATCCAGCTCAAACCACCAAAGCTAAGAATCAACACCCGCAACCACAGCTGCCACCACTTGTCCCTGCACTTCTCCATTAACGAATCATTCCACCTGAACCAGCAACAATCTCCATTTCTCATACTTCCCAGAACCACCTCACCAAAGTCGATCCACCGCATCTCAGCTTCTCAACTGATGCCGGAAACTCGACCCATCTCAGGCCACCGTGTTAATTCCAGCTCAGGCAATCACCAATTTCACACATCCAACTACAACAACAATAAATTAAGCCTCCACCAGTCTGCAATGAAACATCTCTTTGTACAGCTACAAGACTACCTGCACTTCAACAGCTCGACCAGAACCCCACTGCATCTAGCTGCAACAATCCGATTCCATTCTCTCTCGGCATACAAGCTCAACAGCTGCACCTGCAATCAAAGCCTCAACCATTCCATCCCTGCAATCAGCTGTAACTCCCTTTTGTGGATTCCTGTAACTTCTTCCCTGTAATTCAATTCCAGCTGCCATCCACAAGAACCCTGTCCTCCTTGTACTTGGTAATCATTCCAACCTTCTCAGCCATCTCGGCAGTGCACAACAATAAACAAAACCAGATTCCGGACTCGGCCAATCCTTGTTCCATTTCATTTATAATGACCAATTCAAACATCAACAACTCAAGCCATTAACAGACCCCATAAGTCACACTTCATCCTGCTCTTCATGGCATCCATCTCCACCAACACAAAATTTGAAGCAAACCCCAACCGCCAAATCTAGACTCATACACAACCAACCATCTCCATCCTCCGATTTCAAGAAACAGACCAATTTCATCTTAAAGTGGTTCTTCACTGGAACCCTAACTTCAAGCTCATTTTGAGCAGCAACAACCTCAACCCATTCTGATTCATGCTCAAATTCCTTCCACGGATCCACCGGCGATACTCAACCAAAGAAACATCATCGAATTCATTCTTTGATTCAAATCATCTTCTCCTAGCCACGATTCCCATGGCGACCAAACATCATCTCGTCTCCTTGCAATTTCATCATCGGACCCATGAAAATCAACACCATGATCTCTACAAACCCTTAAACAATCTCCAATTCTACCCCGAACTTTCATGGCTTCATCAAAGAAAAAACCACCAACCCATTTTCTCGAGATCTCGAAATCAATTCAAACCCTAACTTTAATTTCTCTCGTAATTTGAGCAAAGAAATTCGTCGATGTCCTCTTACGGATCTCACTTCGATTTCAATCTTCCATACTCCACTTTCTCGATCACTCGTCATACGGCGCCACCATTTCTCTCTCGTTTCTGAACTTCAGGTGAAACTCAAATGATAATAATTAACTTCTCTGAATTTTTGGTTTTGTTGTAAGAAATGTAAGTAGATATAGCCACTCAGGTAAGGCAAATAAGGGGTAACCAGAGTGATTATAGGCACCACTCATCAGATAAGGGCCATCCTGATTTGCAACCCCTTAACCTCTATTGTACTCTCGATAACACATGCATACGAAATGACACTTCTGCCCTTCTTGCTCAAATTGAATGATTTCCGCTTCTTTTCCTCCGTGCGACTCCAGAGTACCTAATAACTCAAAACCACGCGTAAAGTACATAATTCACAAGAAAAATAGCAAAGAAAGCGTAACTACTATATAGTAAATTAGGTATTTTAGACACCTATCAGATTCCCCCACACTTAGACTTTGCTAGTCCTCGAGCAAATCAAACAAAACAATTCGAAAAAGATACATACAACTCTGTGTCGTCGAGGCTACGGTCACTTTTAGCATAAATAACAAGCCTTTAAACCACTAAGTGTCCCTTAGTGGACGAGTTATAGTCTCGTGAGGGTTTACTAGAGATATACCCACAAAACCTATTTTTCCAACTTACTAGTTCTCCGTAATGATAGAATCCAATGCGCTAAGAAGACATAGAAATTCTGCACACTAGTCATAAGAAGTTAGACACATAAATGAACACAATCTCATTCTTAAAAGTTGAGAGAGAAATAACCATCCCTTCTCGACAAAAATTCGGGTTCGGAGTGATCAAAAGTCTCGACTCTGCCTCACAAGAAATGGTTTTATGATATTGCTCTCAATAATAAACGGCTTTTTATGGGTCACACATGTGTCCGGTAGGAATGAAGAGAGAATCTGCGACACGTTGAATGGTAGGAAGGAAAAAACCCTCCGAATTGTTTTGAAAACCCACATCTTTTATAATTTTGAAAACCCATTTTTCCGACGATCTCTACGAAAGGAAATCAACCACTTAACGAAGGTGGGAATATGCTTACTTACCTCGTATCCGTTCGGCGTGCAGCTAGCACCACTCTCACAGCATCCATAGAAACGTCTTCGGTCTTCAATCGGTGTCTTCATCTTCGTCTTCGGTCTTCAACTCTTGATGATAACTCTTGAACTTCGTAGAATCTTGACAATATGATTCTTTCCCTCAAATTCTTTGTCGCTTGAAACTTCTTTGTAGATATTCCTTCTTTCCATTGGCTTTATTAAAAGAACACAAAACTAAAAACGAACTATACAAACCCAAAATATGATACATGAATTTTTCTTGTCTCTTTTTTTTTTTTTTTCATTTTTCATTTTTTTTTATGAGACAAGAAAAATAAAACAAATACAAAATTAAAAACAAAACAAAATAATAATAACTAGTAACGAACCTAAAAATTTTCTCTTGTCTTGTCTTTTTTTTTTTTTCTCTTTTTTTTTTTTTTTTTTGAGAGAGAAAACTAAACACAAACTGAAAATAAAAATGCAAGTACAAAGGCCATGGTGTAAGTACTTTACCGCTTGATTCTTCACAACTTGTATGTCTTGATATCATAAACTTCTCGAACTTTCATCTTGATAATATTCGCTCTCGTACAATAGTCTTCAACTTATCAAAATTCTGTTCCTTGTTTTGTCTGCCATTGCTTGTAAACCTTGAACGTCTTCAACTTTCCTTCAAATTGTGATGCTCACTCTTGTTGATGATGATGGTGTTTCTATGGACTGTTGGTGTAGAGAGATAAGGTGGATGGTGCTAACTGAACAAGATTACAAGTGGTATGTAAGTTAGCAATTCGATGTCACCAACATGATTGATAAAAATAGCACTCAAGAGATCAAAATAGTGCTTCTATGGTGGGAAGTTGGACAGCTCACCATTCTGCCCGGAATTTACGTACGATGACACACACTCTAAAAGCACATATTTAGACAGGTACAAAGAATTGAAGGTTGGTGCCTCACATTATGTAACATGGTAGTCTCCACTATATGGGACCACTACTCTAATCTAATTCGCCTGCACCTTATTTGCCACCTTTGGCATGGTTAAATCCAACTTTAACTCTCATAAAATTAAGAAACCCGATCATGTTCTCTGTCATCTCTAAGTTCAGTCACTACTATGAGATTCTCGATGTAATCTTAGCGACATGTATACTATGTGACTCTAAACTAACTACAAGTTGGAGTTTTCTTATTCACTATTTTACACAAAAGTTGAAAATTTTGAAAAATTTACAACGCAACTGCTTAACCACTCCCCCACACTTAAACTTTACATTGTCCTCAATGTAAATTGAATCGTCAAAGAAAGTCAAGGTGGGAAATTTTATAACAATATGCGACAAGAAAAAGTAAAAATAAGAAAAGAAAAATAAAAGATAAGAGATACAAAACCTATGGGTTGCCTCCCATTTAGCGCTTGGTTTAAAGTCGTCAGCCCGACTATATCCTTGCAAGATTCATTCCCCATATACTAACAATCGGAAAAGTTTGGGATCCTTCCATAGAACCTGTTTTGCAAACACTAGCTTCACACAAATATTAGTAATATAAAGCAAAAGTGAAGCTATGAACCGATAAAAGCTTCCCCCACACTTATTCTTGTCCACACTTGGAAGTGTATAAAGAATATAGAAGTCGAACTACCACGGTTTCTTGTTTCAAAACCTGCATAGTATGAGAATCAAGTATCTCTAATGGCGGAAAACGAGAAATAAAGTCATTCAACAATACTCCCGAAGCACATACATTCAAACCAATAAGAGGTAAAGGAGAAGAAACAATAGGCAACAGGTTAGACAGACCTTGCACAATCTCTTTTATCACTGAATCTTCTTCATCCTTGAAAAACTCAAGTGAATAATTCACCTCATGTATATCATGGTCCTCTATCAAACCTTGCAACCATTCTTCATCCGTTTCTGCCTTAACCAAAAGTTTCGACATAAAAATCATCATTACAATCATATGCAAGCTCAATTGGGTCTTCCACAATAGTGGTCATAACGGTCTCATTCTCAACATACTCCTCTTTGTTGTAAGGCACATACTCTTTTGCGGATCCAAATTTTATTATAAGAAACTTTTTTAGAACACTCGAAAATGCATCATCCTCAAGCTCCACCCTTTGAATAGGCACTTGATCATTATTAAGATCAATGCTTGAGTAATCTACACAAGTGTCGACATATTCCTCTTCGTCTTCATCTTGATCCCAAAAGACTCAATTGTACACTCCTCGGGGATGTCACCATGAGTTGTTTCAAGCAATGTATCATAATCACCGTCACTATCATAGTCAACATAAGATTGGTCCTCGCTGAATTTAGTGTTGCTAGTCTCGAACTCATCCTTTTGAATAGGTGAATGATCATTATTACGATCAAGAGTTGAGTTGACTACACAATTATCAACGAAAGTGCCCAAGGATTGGCCTTTTTCAACATTAGCATCAATCAAATATTCATCACAAACCATATGCACATAAGAATTATCCATATCTTCCTTGTATTGATCAATGCCTCTTCGCAAGCTAGCAATACCTTCACGAAGTTCTTGGAGTTGCTCGTTTGTAGTCTCTTTAGCTTTTTGAAATTCCTCTTGTAAAAAGTTGGAAACTTGATCTATAAAGTTAGAGACTTTTTGTTCACAAGCATAAGAATCCCCCCATCCTTATGGTTGTTCACACACATACCCGCCATAAGGTTGTTTAGGAAAACCATAAGGTTCCATGGAATATTGGTCATAACCAATGAATTGGTTTTGATTATACCCATGGAATTGGTAGTTGTCGTATTGTTGAGATTGTTGAAAACCGTATCCATTCATGTAATATGCTCCTTTCATGAGAAACAAGCACCTGAAATAAAATTCTCAAACCAAGGTTAAAACCCAAAAATAAGAAAAATAAAACAAAAACTAAAAACAAAACCAAAAAAAATAAGAAACCAAAAACAAGTGACAACCGCTGCCTCCCCGGCAACGGCGCCAAAATTTGATCGCTGTCGTAGGCGTCAAAAATAAATTACACTTTCTTACTACTCAAAATATATAATGAAGCAAGGGCAAGAAAGGATCGTTCCCTACGGAGAGGACTAGGTTGTCAAATTGTTTCTGCCTCCCTATAAATAACATCTGGGGTTTTGTGATTGTGTAAATAAAAATAAACAAAAAGCAAAACAATAAAAAGTAAACACGCAAATCAAGGATGAGAAAGTATTGGTCATGGATTTCGTCTTCAATCACAAACATGTTTTCAACACAATAACTAGAATTGATATTTTAATCTCAACTTTTATCAAAGACCCTAGAATACCTTGATCGCAAGAATATCCCGCTAATCTCCTCTTGTCATCAACAAACACATTAAAAGATGCGAATATGAATTCTATCTAAAAGAACAACCTAACGTGTAAAAGCACTAATTAAGTTTAATTCCCTAGATGCATTAAGTTTTATGAAATCAGGCCAATCAAAGCAATCGAACGTGTAAAAGCACTAATCCGATTTAACAAAGGTTATGGTTCACATAAGATCATAAGAATATATCACTACAAACTATAATCTTATTTATGCTACTTGCAATCCGGAATTATCACTTTTGCGTATAATAACCCTAATCTAGCAATAAAGATGAAAGCAAACTCAATCGATTCGCGACTCAACTAAACAAGCATTCAAATCATGTAACAATATTAATTGTGAATCATAAACGATAATATGAGAGAAAACTAATTTATTGCACAAAAATTCATGTTGGAAATCCAATTAATCCATAACCAAAAGAAAACTCTAGCTCATATTCATGGAGTTCATAACAAGAAGAAAGAGAAAAGACTTCATGGTTCTAAACCCTAGAAAACAAAGTAGAGGCCAAAAAGATCAAAGAGATAATAAAAGATATCCTCAATTAGGTAAAAGTCTTCTCTTTTTATATGTTTCTCAATTTCCATAAAGGATACTCCTTCCAATATTAGGTCTTCTCAAAACCCATCTCCAAGTGGTCCACCAAGCCCATGTGTGAGAAACACCCATGTAAAATTATGTCCAAAATTCGTCGCCGGAAAACTGGGATTATGACCGGAACTTGGCCGGAAAATAGCTCAGGTGACCGGCAAAGTCCGCCCGGTCACCGGTCAAACGAGTCAAATTGGTCAGGAGTCAACGAGTCGACTCGGTCAAAGTAACGAGTTGGAACCGAGTTAGATGAGTCAGAGTGTCATCCGAGTCATATGAGTCGAGTGGTGTCCGAGTCGGATCGGCTAACTCATCCGAGTGGCCCGAGTTGGTATTGCCCAAGGCCATTTGCACACGTGCCATATCCTCGGCTGCACTATCATTGTGCTTCAAGTCTCTGCATTTCAGCCTCTCTTTCTGTAGCTTCTGCAACAATCATTTAAGCTTATCCTTTAGCTTTCCTCCAACTCATTCTTTAACATCAGTTCCACCCAACCACCATTTCGTGCAATAAACCATCTCAGTCAGCTCCACTCTGCCAATTCCATCATCACTTCCATTCTTGACTTCATTATAGCTCAGTTCAACATCCTGCCATCTTTGTCGAACTCTCTCCACCCATCACCACCACCACGACACCACCATTGCCTCACTTCAACAGCATCGGCAGCCTTTGCACCAGCTGCAGCTCACTAGTAGTTCAACCATCTCAATCCACTGATCCAGCTCAAACCACCAAAGCTAAGAATCAACACCTACAACCCTGGCTACCACCACTTGTCCCTGCACTTCTCCATTAACGAATCATTCCACCTGAACCAGCAACAATCTCCATTTCTCAGACTTCCCAGAACCACCTCATCAAAGTCGATCCCTGCATCTCAGCTTCTCAACTGATGCCAGAAACTCAACCCATCTCAGGCCACCATGTTAATTCCAGCTCAGGCAATCACCAATTTCACACATCCAACTACAGCAACAATAAATTAAGCCTCCACCAGTCTGCAATGAAACATCTCTTTGTACAGCTACAAGACTACCTGCACTTCAACAGCTCCAGCTTGCAACCCCACCTGCATCTAGCCTGCAACAATTCTGATTCCATTCTCTGCTCAGCGGCATACAAGCTCAACAGCTGCACCTGCAATCAAAGCCTCAACCATTCCATCCCTGCAATCAGCTGTAACTCCCTTTTGTGGATTCATGTAACTTCTTCCCTATAATTCAATTCCAGCTTCCATCCACAAGAACCCTGTCCTCCTTGTACTTGGTAATCATTCCAACCTTCTCAGCCATCTCGGAAGTAGCACAACAATAAACAAAACCAGCTCAGACTCAGCGCCAATCCTTGTTCCATTTCAGCTGTAATGACCAATTCAAACATCAACAGCTCAAGCCATTAACAGACCCCATAAGTCACACTTCATCCTGCTCTTCATGGCATCCATCTCCAGCCAACACAAAATTTGAAGCAAACCCCAACTGCCAAATCCAGAATCATACACACAACAACCATCTCCATCCTCTCGATTTCAAGAATGACCCAATTTCATCTTAAAGTGGTTCTTCATTGAAACCCTAACTTCAAGCTCATTTTGAGCAAAGAACAACCTCAACCCATTCTGATTCATGCTCAAATTCCTTCCACAGATCCACCAGCACGATACTCAACCAAAGAAACATCATCGAATTCATTCTTTGATTCAAATCATCTTCTCCTAGCCACGATTCCCATGGCAGCAAACATCATCTCGTCTCCTTGCAATTTCATCATCAGACCCATGAAAATCAACACCATGATCTCTACAAACCCTTAAACAATCTCCAATTCTACCCTGAACTTTCATGGCTTCATCAGCAAAACCACCAACCCATTTTCTCTGAGATCTCGAAATCAATTCAAACCCTAACTTTAATTTCTCTGTAATTTGAGCAGCAAATTCGTCGATGTCCTCTTACGGATCTCACTTCTCGATTTCAATCTTCCACAGCTCCACTTTCTCGATCTCTCTGTCATACGGCGCCACCATTTCTCTCTCGTTTCTGAACTTCAGGTGAAACTCAAATGATAATAATTAACTTCTCTGAATTTTGGTTTTGTTGTAAGAAATGTAAGTGGATATAGCCACTCAGGTAAGGCAGATAAGGGGTAACCAGAGTGATTATAGGCACCACTCATCAGATAAGGGCCATCCTGATTTGCAACCCCTTAACCTCTATTGTACTCTCGATAGCACATGCATACGAAATGACACTTCGCCCTTCTTGCTCAAATTGAATGATTTCCTTCTTTTCCTCCGTGCGACTCCAGAGTACCTAATAACTCAAAACCACGCGTAAAGTACATAATTCACAAGAAAAATAGCAAAGAAAGCGTAACTACTATATAGTAAATTAGGTGTTTTAGACACCTATCACCTGACGAAGGAGTTTATGTTAAGATAAACAGAAGAGCCTTTGTCTAACTCACATCACTTGGTTGAAGAGAGTTGATACCAAACAGATTTGTTGTTCCTTTACTGTTTGGAAAATGAACCAAAGGAATTGTTCCAAGTACGTGACTTATTCATAAGTTGGAGGCGTGGGAATACAAACGGAACTAGGTGAACTATAGGTTTAGTTTCCTGGTCTCAACTATACGAAGTTAGGTTTAATTTTGTGCAGCGGCTTAATCCTGAGAGTATTCAATTATGGACAAGGTCCCGGGGTTTTTCTGCATTTGCGGTTTCCTCGTTAACAAAATCTTGATGTATCATTTACTTTATATTTCCGCATTATAATTGTTTTATTATAATTAAAGTAAATTATACAAACATTAATTCCTATTTACTTGATAAGCAATCATATTGTGTTTGGTTAAGTCCGAACCTTTGTATCAAGTAAACATACTTCGTTGTTGTATTGTCTCGATCTCGTATCCATAGACGATCACACGAAGTGTGAACCGATTAGTTGTATTGTCTCGACTCAATCCATAAACAATCACTTTTGGAGAAAGGACTTATAGGTAGGAAAAGTTTTAGCTTGAGGTATATTTGCGTACCCTCGCCTTTTCATACAAGATAGTCGAACCTAGATTTTACGAATCCCTAAGTGAAGTCTTCAAGTCATTTGTGTCGTTGTGAAAGTCAACTAATGCCCAACTACAACGACAACTTGACTTTAGGCAACGATGCATTCGATATATGGTGGTTTTGGTACACTTGGTATTTGTGTCATTCATTACGTCTTAAATAGCCTCTTTTCCACTAGTGCTTACTGATTGTACAAGGAATTATTTATAGAAATTCACAAACGAAAAAGTTGGTGGTGTAATAGGTACCTTTTCCTTTTCAGACAGTACAGTAAAAGTGCGGTTAATTAAGAGTTGTTAGTAAGTATTTTTATTGTCACTACTTTATTTTACTTACGCATATGAAAAGTCAAGTTGATATAATAGCCATCTCAATACCAACGTCTTTGCTTGGAGAAATAGAAAGAGCATGTATCATGCGTGAAAATCTAGGTAAATACCACATGAGTATTCTACTATACAATAAAACTTCAATAAATTAATAGCCTTAGGAACTACAAAAATTTATCAATTTAGCGGATTACTAAATTTATTAAAATATCGAAACATTTTCTTTAAACTTAAACTTTAAAAATAAAATAAAATATATTGGTAAAGATTTTTTATTATAACAAATATTTAAATATCAATTCAAATAATTGTCCAATAAATTTTTGGCATTATATGAGACAATATATTGCATATTATGTGTATAAACGTACATGTATCTTTAATGTTACAACAAAAAGAAGAAAAACACAGTAAAACAATGTAATAATTAATGACCATTGCTTCTCATCTCAAAGGTATGAAAAATTAAATTCGAAAAACATTGTGTGAATATGATCCAATGTTATATAATCGTGAACAAGAAACAAACAACTTTAGATTCATACATATAAAGCACCATAATATAGTGTTAGTATAGTAATTATTACTCTACATACTAGTTGATCCTGATTGGAAGCTCAGAGTTTTTATTATCTTATAAATTTTTTATTTATCGAAGTCTACCATAGTAAGTACTGAAGAATTCCGTACATGAAATTTTAATAAAGTTGAAAGAAATTGTACAAAGAAGCAATTTGTAGGAAACTCGTGAGCATCCATTTACGTTTGGGGTTATGGATACTTAACTTCTCCAGACATCATCCCACCGCATTCTATGCAAATTGTTGATACTTCACAACATATATCTATCCCAACGAAACCAATGGATTTATGTAACAGATTTCCTCAAATGATGCACAAGATTATGTATAATTGATGCCACTTCAAACAGTTTGCAAGTATTCATTCCCTTGTTCGTGATTTGTAAATAGTTGCACATTCACTTTTCCTCCGGAATACATCAAAGTGATATACTCTCGGTAAAAAACGCAACAACATGATTCTTTCACACATGAAGCTTATTCAAGTAAGAGACATAAGTAAAACGACGCATTTTTGCTTTGACGCAATGTAGCACCCGTAATTTTCGCATGGCGCATGCTCAAAAATGCGTCATTGGCATGAGATGAAGTTTCATCTCAAAGCTTTAATTGCGTGTTAAAGGCATGTTGTCTAAGGACATAAGTTATACCAGAATGGTACATTACGCTGGTTATATTAGCCAAGAGCCAATATTACACCATCATGGTGCATAACGCTAGTGCTAAGCTGAGAAGTGCGATATTGCATCATCATGGTGCAATATTTGAGTTGGCCATCAGATTTGAGATGAAAATACCACCACCGCGGCGCATTATTCATAGATACACGGCAACATACATGAATAATGAAGCTAGCATGTCAAAGCGCTCCCCTACTTTAAACTGTAGAAATGTCAATAAGACGTATATAAAAAGGGGTGGTTGGATGAAGGAGAATCACATAGGAATGTTGCTTAGGCTTCATAGCTTAGACGGTAAAGTCTATATGATGCGAAAGCATCATTATACCTCATTGGTCACTCGATGGAGCTTCATGATGCTTAGACATCATCGTTGCCACACTGAGAACTAAATTTTCACCACTGTGGTGCAACACGAAGGAAATGCCAATTATGGATATTCATGCGCATCATTTACAAAGGACCCTACAAACTAAATGGACTAGGAAATTGCTTGGCTATGGCCTCAAAACACCAGTTGGATTTAATAACTTGTCCCAACGTTAATGAACTATGGAACTATGGTCAGTGCTTGATCCTTTCGATGCATGTAGGAGAATACGTAGGAAGCCGCAATGTGTTGATACATTAGTTGTCCAGCATGTTGTCGATCATATCATATAATTGCGAGGTGATTTGAGATTTTGGTAACTCATATAATTTGGTTCGGGATTACGATGCAAGAGATGATTGTTGTCGTACTTGATGAGGTAAGTTGCAATCCATTCCTTGAATATTCATACTTCCTATCAAGTCGTTCGATGTAGGCATGCACCAATTGGCACATTAGGTATGGCATGGAAATTAATCTAAGTCGGTATACAAATTAACTGAGCTTGCTTATATAAACCACTTGAAATACAAGTATGATGGAATATAAGTACGACGTGTGCCTGACTGATGCACCCTTCGCAGAAGCAAGACACATGCATGCACTCGGCTCAATGCCTAAGCAAAGTAAGGAAGAAAAAATAAGCTCCAATGGCCTATATGAAAGTCCAAAGCATTTATTATGCCTGGAAAAGACTCGGAAGCCAGTGATTGCATGAATGTATCAGTATTAACCTTTATGGCTTATACCCTTCACAGAACAAAGGTAAGTTGGAACAATGTGGAAGCTACGTTTAAGGCATCATGCTTCTTAAGCATTCTTGCAAAGTCAAATGGACATGCATTTTCCTAGCACGAAGAGAGGCTTAAAGGCCCCGTCGCTAACATCAGAGTGGCGTACCGGGGAGTTAAGGCATGCGGTCCTTAGCGCTTTAGGCGTAATTTTCCGGTTCGTCATAATCTACAGCCAAATCCACCCATTATTAGCATTTCTAGAAAGATCTAACGAAACCCAAATCATAAATCAAATTATAATGTCCGACGGAACAAATATAATAGTTTTTCTAGCAGTTTCGGTGAAACTCAACAAATATGTGTATGTGTTCTTTCCGGTGAAAATTTAATTCAAGAAAATATAATAATTTTAGAAAACATATGAAATTTGGATACAAAAAAATTTAATTTATAACGAATCTGTAAAAAGGCAAATAAAATTATTTCCGCACAGTCAAGAAACAATAAAACCAAGCTCAGCTATCTATGAAGGATCACTTTTTCAACTAGGAGACTTTCCTCGAGTCAAAGGTGCCTTCATGCATGGTTAATAAATTTGGGATCCCCTTTTAACGGGACCCGAAATAATCGAAAATGCTATAATCCCATAAATATATCTCCTAAATTTGTCCCCCAATATGTGTCATTAAAATATTGGTTCATTTTCTTTTAAATGGAAACGGAAAGTGATAGAATCAATGGTGTAGATGAAACCATCTAGTAGGGATAAATTTGGGGATGATTGTGGGGATGTGCAACATCTTCGCCAAATAATAAACCTAGTTTAATTGGGGCCCCTAAAAACCAATTAGGGGACAGAGAGGTTGTTTGTTTTTCACCTGGGATCGTTGATGTTTAAAAAAGGGTCGTTCATAGAGGATCGTCATAGGTTTCTATATTATGTTAACGACTCTAATCTAGGGTAAAAAATATGTAAACCAGAAGTATGGTCGTTATCTTGATTATCATATATATACCCTAACGGTTTTTTATGGTCTCTACATGCATATGAAAAATCGTTAGGGTTTAGGCTTGTCGAATTGACGACCCTTTTACTTAGAATCGAAATTTTTTTTTTTTCTTTTTTCTTGGAGTTGTTAATGGAGGAGAAGAGAAGAGTCGAGAGGGTGAGAGGGGAGGGAATGATTTTTTTTGTTTAGAACTAGAAATGAATTGGGCTTAGGATTAAGGGTTAATAGGTTTTTAAAATTTATTTTTAGTGAAGGGTAAAATAATATTTTCACAAAATATTAATACACCCCTGAAAAAATTTGGGGTGCAAATAAAATGGGTGAGGCCCCTAACTGGTTTTTAGGGGCCAATTAAACTAGGATAATAAAGCTTACTGTAAATACCTCTCTGGTATAGTCCTTCTTAACAGGACCTTGTCACAGTAAATTCATATCACGTGATTAATTGTCGATTATCTTTGATTGTCGATTAAGTCGAACTAAATGGCCGTCTTTTTGATCCGATTAAACTCAACTACATAATGACTCGTACAAAGAAAAGGTGGACTAGGCAAAATATCTTCTAAAAATAAGATTTAAGGTGTCTTTGAACCGTGCCCAACTTTGTCTTTGAGGATAAGAAAGTAAGTTTTACAAACCCACCCTCAGCACACTTATTTTATGTTCTCCAAAATAAATATTTTTTAGATATTTTAAATTTCATGAAATTTCAAGTAAAGAGATGCACATATATTATTATAGAAATAAATTAGCATATCGAAGATAAAATGTCAAAAACATTTTTTCTTCCGACAATGATTTTTTTGGAAATATGCATCAAATGTGATGTAGGTTCTTGTGTCAACACTATTTTACGCATGACGTCGGCGTGCCTTAGTGAAAAACACGGCGTCTTGATGATTTTAACCTACAATTCAAGGGTAACTAAATAATCTACACAAATTTTTTTTTCACTTTCCCCTTCTCCTTCTAAAAAAACCTAACTTTTTTTTTCTTACTCAAAATTTTTTATCTACAAAAATTAATAACTAAATAATCCTAAAATTAATCACTAATCATTAATCAATAATCAAAATTATTTTAACTAATCACATTAACACTAATCCTAGAAGGGCAGATTTGCCATTACCAAAAATATTTGGTTAAGGGCTTCATTTTGCCATTTGCACTCCGTCTTTACTTGGTATGCCCAAAAAGATTTAACGCATGTTGTCATAGTTCGGCCATAAACAGTTCCACTCACGGAAGCACGAACTCATATTTAATGGGTTTAATATCGTTGTCTCCATTTTTCAACAATCCAGAGACTAGAGGTAGTGGACATGTAGGGGCCAGATAAAACTGCTGAATTTTAGTTGAAAAATACTTATAAAATAAAAGTGCTGAATTATTAATATCAGAATTAATCATGTTAGGCAGTTAGTAATTGTTTATTTTTCTCAACAGCATTACGCCAGCATGGGTCAACTTCGAAATGTCCAAGAAGATAAGAAATCGCAAGGTAAGTAGAATTTGCAACTCCTTTTAGCCAATCAAGTATTCAAATTCAATACCAGTCCCATATATATTTTTATGATATTTTTTCTTCAGATTTAGGTGTCGTTGTTGATCAGTTTCTTCAAAGCAATGGGTTTCTTTAATTTCGTATATACTCCCTCCGTACCTATTATACAAGTGGAAATTTGAATTTTCTTTGTACCAATAGATAGGCGGAAACGTATTTTCAAGATGAATTTTCTCATAAATACCCTTATTTATTGTACATAGAAAATTATGTTTGTAATAAGTCAAAGGGTAAAACAAGTAAAAACATGAAAAATAATGAATTCAAGGTAATTTCCTTAATCTAAGAGAATTTGTCCCTCCGCCTATATAGGTGGTACGGAGGAATATATTTTTATGATATTTTTTCTTCAGATTTAGGTGTGGTTGTTGATCAGTTTCTTGAAAGCAATGGGTTTCTTTAATTCCATATAGAATTCAGGAAACCGTCGTAGTCAACACTCAATACATAGAAAAAAAGAATATCAAGAAAAGGAAGCATCCTAGAAACTGCCACCAAATTTCTCTGCAACACTCTCAAGCAACAACTAATCAAAACTTTGAAGTCCATATCGCGCTATTTCAAAGAAGTATCTATATATGTACATACAGAGACAGCAGTACATTTTGTTGAATTGTTCTATAAAGATTGTTCTTCGTCTGGCGTAGTATATAAAGAAGAAGAAGAGCTCGATACTTCGATAGCACATTTCAGAAATGAGTAGTATTGTTTCAGAAGTTTTTGTAGGGCTTGGTGATTGCATATCAATTCTATGGGCATTGCAAGAGAAGAGGTATTTCGCTGTGTTTGAAGCTGTAACTGGTAGTACTAGATCTTTGTTTAGAATTCTTGCGGCATGTACTATTAAATTGAGAAGATCAAGAAGAAGAGTGGGAGTTTTGTGATCGGTTTTTGCACAAATCATTTTTTGTTAAATTTTTTGTTGCTGAATTGGGATCTTACCTATGTAACACCACAATGAATTAAAAACATTCATATTCTTTCCTTATGTTTTGGGTACTTTCATTTTCATTTCCATCAAAAATGTCTGCACATCCATAATCTATGGAAGTCTTGCTACGAATTCTGTCTTGTTATTTAGATTCATCGATCCGAGTTGCCATCGCAACTCTTCAAAGCCAGTTAAGATTTAAGACGTCGTGCCGGGAACATTTTTGGTATAATAATGTGATCACACAAAATTTGTTCTGTTGAAAATCAAAACAAGAGTCGGTCCGAAAAAAAAAAAAATCAAAAGAAACGCAAAAAGTGCGTCTGCCGGGAGTCGAACCCGGGTCTATTGCTTGGAAGGCAATTATCCTAACCGTTGGACTACAAACGCTTTGTTGCTAAATGTGCCTTAATTTATGTACATAATAGATAAATCTTGGAGAAGTAAGAAGATCCTAATTAAATGCAAATCTAGGCTCTTGGAGTCCTTGCACCTCCTCAGTCAAAACCCCACTTTTTCCAAAACGAGAAAGATCTAACAAAACCTTAGAATAGAGCTGCTGATTTCGCAGTCTCTTGATAGTTATTCCAGATTTAGGAGCAATGTCAGTCATTGTCAAAGTCTTCCTGAAGAAATTCAGGTTGATATCTTCATAAGGTTACCAATGTCTACATGCAAAGATTGAATTCACTGGTAGCCTTATGTGGAGAAAATACAAGCAGCAAAGTGATCAATTGAATCTATCAATATTGAGGTAACAAATTTTATTCCACTTCTGATACTTAGATTCTCATTTCCTTTGCAAAAATGAGTACATATAATTTAGGTTTTACATTCACTCATTCAAGTAACCTTAACATGGATAATCTCATCTGGGTTTACTTTAGAAACATGGATAGTCATAGATTTTGAAGCATTTGTTATTGGATGAGTGACTGTAACTTCATATTCTCCATGAAAAAGTGAAGTATGTAGATAGCCATTAATGTCTGTTGTAGCTTCAAATTCCTCTGATTTCCATTCTTTGAGTAACTTATCCACAACTTCTCCCACTTCATTACTTTTGTAATTTGGATCTGTCATACACATTCTGCCACAACCATCAATATATGGGCCACTAAATATGATCATTCCGTCGACATATGGGTTAGAGTAACCTTCCCTTAGTATCTCCTCTAGGACTGCAGCCTGTAAAAAACGATAGAAAATGAGCAGGAATTAGTATGATTAGTTGGGTATGTGTTACTTGATCAGGATATTAGCAATGTTGAGTTTATGTAAACAATTTTGCACCAAGTATAGCAAATACCTGATTTGGACCTGTGTTCACATCTACTTCTGTTAGCCACATAGGGAAACCTAATGAACCTAGCATATCCATACCAGCTCTCATGTAAGCAAGGTTTGGTGGAAGTGCAGGAAAATGGGTCTGCAACCCGATTCCGAACGGGATATTTTCATTTCCAGGGTAGGCTTGAATTTCTTTAAGCTTCTTCAAGTAGTTTTCTGGGTGTGCGGTCTTATCCTTGCTATTCTCAATTGTATTGTACTCGTTGAGAAAAAGAGTTGCTGTTGCGTCAAGCTGGTGAGCCCTATTATAGAAAATCGCTGAGGCATTTTTGCCGAGCATGTCCTCAAAGAAGGAGAAATGCATGTTTTCGTTCACAACATCCCATGCAATGAGTTTTCCACTGTATCTAGAAACCACTGAGTCTATTCTTCTTGCTGATGCTTTTCCTATTTCCTCGGGCGGAAGTGTCGTAAGCCATTTAGGTTGAGTTTTGGGGTTGTCCCAGAAAACATTGTGACCTCTGATGGAAATGTTATTATGCTTTGCAAATGCTACCATGGCATCAGGGATAGTATAATTTTCTTGCCCACGTCCTCTCGCCTCATTGCTGTACCACTTCATCTCATTTGCAAAGGTGGTATATTTGAATCTCGAGCTGAACCAATTCTGATAATCTATGCTTGTGAGAATGTTTTTTGACATTGCACAACCAAATGGGAAGTCTGATCTAATTTGCTTGATAAAAACTTGAACACCTGCTAGTTTAGTTCCATCAACATCAATGACTTCGAATCTCACTTTGTTTTTGCGTACCTACAAACATATCAAAATGAAACATAAAATATTTGTCATGTGTTGCCCTTTCTGTCTATAGAAACAGAAGTGAAAAGCCTTATTCATTTTGTTATTTACTTCCAAAGATACACTGATTTTGTGCACAGGCTGCCTAGTGCCTTGATTTACATACAAGTTTACCTTCTCGATGCTTGCATCTTGATGGGCTCTCCACTGTGCCTTACTAAATGGTTGTAATGAGATACTGTCCACCCAAATCTCCATTGTTGCGTTTCCAGTCTGAAAATTGGCAAAAGGAAAAGTTAGGACAGAATTTGACTAAATCAGGACATTTACTAGTCTAGAGAAAGACCAATAGGAAGACATCCTAAATTGCGTATATTCTAGTTATTTGACCAAAAATTGAAAATTTTCTTATAAATTTCATTTCATTACCTCAAAATAAAGGTCTGCGTGGCTTGTTGTATTTGTGGAGATGCCTCCCTTTAGCATTGACCAGCAACCAGACTTGGCGATGACTGTTCCAGCATGTAGAAGTTGACCATCCTTAGTCTTAAACATAGCACTAACTGCTTCATTCCCTTTACCTATTTGTACCCAAGCTGTAGCAGAAGAAAATACTTTTATTGTATCTCTGAGTATGTTTCATGGTAGGAAGGCTATACTAAAAACCATACTGTAAGCTAGAAAATGAAAGCAAAGGAAAAGGCAGTTAGCTGAAAGTATGCATCACGATAACAAGATGAAGCTAAATCCAAATGTTGTACACTGTTCAAATTTCTCTATCTGTTTTCAGATGATTTTATTCCTGTTACGGTATTATTCTTGTTTCTGTGCTTGATACCAAACATAAGTATTACCTGATAAAGCATACAACTTGTCTTTTTCCAGGTTAACTTTCTGCCTGAAACTATCCAGTGGATGTATTCTGCTATGGAGCACCAGGAACCTATTTCCGTTGGATAGTTGCTGTTTGATTGCCCCTTGCCCCAAGGCTTCCCATCCTTTTACACCATTGTTGAATTCAGGATTGACTATAATCCCTCCTTTATAGTGAGGTTTCTCAGGCTCTGCCAAGCACTAATAAAGGAGTAGACGATGGACAAAGGAAGAACAGATGGGATTTAATCAGTAAATACTAAATAGTGTATAAGCAATGAAACGGAGCAGGGAATGCAAGAAGTTGTAGTACATGACTTACTCATGTGGTTGCTGCTTTGTGTAAGTAACAATTCACTATTTAATTTAAAGCATTTGGTTCAAAGTATTAAAAAAAAAAAGGCTATTTCATTTCAATTCAGGCTTATAAGCAATTTTTAGAATGTCAGTTAGAGTGTTCAGCTTGCCTTCATTGTGCCGGAGTAGTCATAGGAGAGAGCCTCAATAGCATGCCCTGCTTTCAAATCCAATAATTAGAGATGTTAGATTCTTTTATTAAGTGTTACATACATACAGATTTTCTTACTTTTATATTGGATCTCTAATATCTGGCTTTTATTTTCACATAAGGCGCTAAGAAATTCTGTAGTTTCGCTCGTAATAGTTTGGGGTTCTGAGATAGAGTTAAAATTCTAAAACATGAAAATTGCTGTACCTCTAGGACAAGTTAGCCATTTATCGAGAAAAGTTATGTTATGTGTTTCTGTTCTTGATGGATCACTTCATGTTAGTGTGAGGTTTGGTTGCATTACAAATTGAAATTCTTAATGACGAAGAGATTTTCTTTAATCTGTGGGTTTTAATCATGTTGATTAAGAACCCCCATTACTATCCTCGCTCCTCAACTCTAGAACACGTTAAATTAATGCAGACGGGTCAGAACATGAGAATCTATTGCTTATCCCTGCCTGGAATCTAGCTAGTTCGTTCTTAAATACCTAATCCTTCGTTTATGCTAAAACATATGATAGGCATGCCCTCCGGTTGGAGACCAGGAGTGGTGTCTGAAAACCATCCAGTGAAAATAAACACAAAAAAATACTGTAGTCTGTATGACTTTACTAAGGAAATAAAAATGTGTAATCTGACTAATGTTGCTAATTTGGAACAATTTTTTTTTCCCAGGAAACAAGTAATCATTCTGAAATATAATTCTGAACAGTATAAATATTTATGCTTCGCCTTTTGCATGTAAGCCTGCAAAGCGTATGAGACCATAAGGTATTATCTAAACACCATGATTAGTTATTTGCAAACGACTGATATACATTTACCTGCACATAGTAATGGACATAGAAGTAGAAGCAGAATAACAACCTCCATAACATGAAAACTATAACACAACCAACCTAAGCACCCACGAATGAAGTGAGGTAGATAGACGGAAAGAGAGGAGAAGCTATGTAATTGAGTAGGAGAAGATGCAGAGATTACTAGTGTAGAAGAACCAAGAATATATAGTGTAGAAGCATGTTGAGTCTTAGAATTAGCTGCTTTTAATATGATAGGATGACTAACTGAGCGTGTATTGATGGCTAAAAGCACTTTTAGGTAAGTGTGTTAGAAAGTTCTCCATCTCATGACTTCAGTGGACGATGATGTGACTCTTGATTAAAAACAGAGGAAGAGAGATGTAGTAATTAATTAGGAGAGGATGGGGAGATCGACTAATAGAAGAACCAAAGAGATAGTGTAGAAGCTGTTGAAGGGCTTTTATTAGCTACTTCTTATTTAATAGAATGACTTATTGAGTGTGCTTTTATTTTTACCTTAAAGCAGTTTTTGGCAAGTTTGCTAAGAAGTTCTCTCTGTAGTGGTTATGTTCATTTAATGTCTTTTTTTGTTTTTTCATTTAATGTCTTTAGTGGACTATGAATTGACTACATGTTAAGTAAATTAAATTTTATTGGTGATGGCATGTAGTTGTAACTGGTAAGTATGTTAGCAAAACAAGGTTGGTTTGTAAATAAAGAATGACACATGATTGTAATTACACAATAAAGCAAGGGTTCGAGGGAGCCTTTTTATGGGTCATCACATTTGAAAGTCCTTCAAAATAATCAAATTGATGCGAGACATCCACTTCATGTGTTTTGACACAGACTCCTCTCCAAATCATTTATTTCAAATGAATTTGAAGGAATGCTACTACGGATGTTTCATAACTATTTGACTCTTCAAACAATTGTCGCTTTGAATTTTTTATTAAAGATCTTCAAATGCGACAACTTACTGAGAAACTCACTGAGTAACCCTTATTTTATTGAGTTATTACAATCATATGACAATTCTATCATAAATCAACATTGTTCTCCTCACATATATCAACTACATGCCGTTATTAGTTTACAATTTCTGTACCTCTTCTTGTGGTTGAAAGTTGAATAAAGCTTGATTCTTAGAGCTATTGGCATGGTTTGAGATATTTTCGACCAAGGTTAGGCTTGGATTCGATTGCCTTCTGGTTTTTCTTTGTGTGCAGAAGAACGTTGGGATGATGAGTACCATTGCATTAAGAATAAAGCTAATGCGAATGTATCCGTCATCCACACGTTCTTCTGCACGCAAAAGACCATAATAACAATTGAAGCCCAAGCTTATGAATCAAGCTGTATTCAGCTTTCAACCACAATGGATTTTGCTGTGAGTGATTCTCTTAACTTGTTTGCAATATTACATACTGATAGGCATTTTGGTTATGCGACTTTAATATGGAACCATGGTCAGTAAGCATAAATGCTATCTTTAGCTTACTGAGATTTTCCAGAAACCCATACACAGTGGTTAAGTGGTTAAGGCTTTATCATAATAACAATTGATACCAGGTTTTCCAGAAACCCATACACAGTGGTTAAGTGGGGTTGCATGGTGCATTCTTGAAAGAGGTGCATGTGCTTACAAAACCTTGGATCTAGCACTAGATGCTTTGGGACCTCTGAGAGTACTTTTTTGTTGTTGTTGGAGACTTGGAGTAATTAGCTTGTCGTCTTTATCTGTTAATCTATACGTTTTGGGAACTAGTTGATCGGGTGGAGACATAATGTTGACTTACTGAGATGTCTTCCCATGAACATTAGGAAGAGGTATTAGTAAAGGATAGAGGCAGACCATCACCATGGATATATAGAACTGGCATCTTGATAAAGGCTAGAGTCAGCTTGTCCAATTCTTTAGGGTGGTCAATTGTTATCTTTAAACGTGATTCTAGTCAAACAATGGCTCCAATTCTATGTATAACCGTACAGTCGGATTAATAAGAACGGCATGAAACAACACTATGGTAATATAGTATATTATAAGGCAGTTCTTTGGATTTCACTTTGGATGTAGTTTGGCTTGTATTTCTTGATTGAGATGAAGGTCTGACTTAAAGCCTTTCTAGGGTCATTTTATTTTGAGATTGCTAAAGTTGAAAACATAGACAATACTACAACAGTGTATGTTGAACATAGAAGAAAAATTGGTTATGGAGAAGTTCTTCAAAAAAGCCAGGCTTACTGGTGTGTCAGAATATACCAAGGCACTGGAAAGCTATGTTCTTATGTGAGAAAAAGCCTCTAACAAGACTAGGAAGTAATTGATGTCTACTATTATAAGCCGATTAAATCTTTCTAGATTCCTCCATACACTGTCATTTCTTCTCAGTTCTCACTCTTTCATATGTCTAGATATTGTTCATTTGCTCATTCCTAGAATCGTAGTGCTTGAGTAACCGTAAGAAAGCTTTGAGTAGCTTAAAAACAAATTTGAAGAAGTTTATTCACCAGACAAATGGTGCTGAAAACAATAGTTATGTTGT
The DNA here is from genome assembly GCA_023531295.1 of Papaver armeniacum. Taxonomy (NCBI): domain Eukaryota; kingdom Viridiplantae; phylum Streptophyta; class Magnoliopsida; order Ranunculales; family Papaveraceae; genus Papaver; species Papaver armeniacum. Next base: position 6,382 of record JAJJWW010001146.1, on the reverse strand, counting down.
ACCATCAAAATTGGAACAGTATGAAAGTTTGTCATACATCAACTTGTACATTGAGTATTGTTGTTGTTTCCTCCAGGGTTTGTGGTGCTGACGTTTCTGGCGCTGTGACTTTGAATCTCTGAGTCAATGTGGAATTCATAAATGGGTGACTAATCGTTACATCATAGTCCCCGTGGAAAAGCGAAGTCTTGAAGTCACCGTTCACATCAACTTTCCCCTTTGATCTCTTAGGTTTCCACTCATTAAGCAGCTTGTCCACTACATCACCTGTTGGAAGGTTGTTGAAATTCCCATCTGTCAAACACATTCTCCAGCATCCATTTGGACCCCTAGCAGCCCACATGAGAATCCCATGCACCGCAGGGTGAGCATGCGCTTCCCTCAGGACCTGCTCCAAGTACTGTGCCTGAATTAAAAAGAAATGAAAAGTTATCATTCCACTTTTCAGCTCTAATATCAAATCCGTAATTTGAGATTTCACTCCAAATTATCATGAATGGTATACCTGATTTGGGCCGTCTCGTACATCGACTTCTGTGAGCCATATGGAAACTCGTGCTGCAGCAAGAGTATCAATTGCTGCTCTCATGTAAGGAATATTAGGTGCATCAAAATGACCCTCTAGTCCTATCCCTGTTGGGCCATTATTCCATTTAAAGGTTCTAATCTCTTTAAGTTTACGAAGATATTCAGCAGGTGATGCCTTGGAATCACCACTCCGCTCTATTGTATTGTAGTCATTCAAGAACATGGGCGTTCTTCTGTCAAGATGGTGTGCTTTCTGGAAATAAACTTGTGAAGCATTTGCCCCAAGCATACTTTCGAAGTATGAAAAGTGTAAGTTTTCATTAATAACATCCCAACCTATGAATTTCCCTGAGTATCTCGAGACAACAGATTGAACCCTCCTATCTGCTGCAACTTTGAGGTCTGCAGGTGAAAGTGATTTTACCCACCAGGGTTGGTACTTCGCGTCATCCCATAAGATTGTGTGACCTCGAACAGGTATTCCATATTGTCTTGCAAACTCTAACATGGCATCTGGTACAGAGTAGTCCTCTTTTCCACGCATGTTTTCAGTGGCATACCATTTCAGCTCATTCTCAAAAACTGTCACAGTGAACCTAGATGTGAACCAGCTTTGATAGGCTCCGTTTGTTAGGATATCCTTGTGTATAGCTGATCCAATCGGGAAGCTTGGTTTGTTACGCCTGGGCCTGAAGTGGATCTCTGCGCCGTCAAGAATTTCACCCTTTGAATCGGTTACATGAACTTTGACAGCCCTCTTACGTGCCTGTATGGTTATATTAGAATCTCAATCGCTGGTAAAGATGAACAAAAAGGTATTACAATTTACAGTTTTGTGAATTTTGTTTTCGATAGTTTTTTTTTTTCATACCTTGGCAATACTTTCAACTTGGTGAGATCTCCATTCTTCTTCTGTGAACGGTTGTGATGAAACACTATCTACCCATACGTCCACGTTTGTGTTGTTGCTCTGAAAGTAACAACAAAATGTAAAGTAAAACTACACCATCTAATTCTTTGTTCATATTTTCGCAGTACAGTGATAATGGTGTGATTTATGCAGGGGGTAAACAAGCAGTACCTGAAAGTAGAGCTCGGCATAACCAGATGAACCAACAGTAAGGCCACCTTTCAGCATGGACCAGCAACCAGATTGAGCAATAGTGGAACCCGCATGTGAAAATCCATCAGTTGTTTTGAAAATTGCCTCTACTGTTTCTTCTCCTTCACTCACTTGTATCCAAGCTGAATGAACACCAAAAATTTAGATTTCAGAATAAAAATCTGTGATCTCTCCGTCTGACAATTTGCAGAAGCTTTTTTAAATTTTACCAGAAAATGTGTAGAGCTTCCTCTTTTCTAAATAAAGCTTCTGTGAAAAGGTATCATGAGATTGATTTCTACTGTGAGCGACGATGTAGCCGTTTCCACCCTCCGACTTTTTATGCATTATGCCACCACTGCCAAATGAAGACCATCCCGTCAAACCATGGCTGAACTCTGGATTAACAATAATCCCTCCATTGTATTGCGGTCTCAAAGGTTCTTTTAAACACTGGGAAAATTTAAGAAAGAATCACCAAGGAACATTTAGATTAAGCAGAAGCAATAACATTTTTGCTTATAAAAAGTTGAGTGCATATTGATATTACCTCAATGGTTGCCGAGTAGTCATAAGATACAGCATCTATTGTATAACCTGCAGCCACCAAATTTTGATCTACGTGACGAGAAGAAACAGAAGCTTTTTGAAACAAAAAGTGGTAAAACAGTTTTTTACAGTGATGAGGAGAAACAAACAGTTTTTACAGAAACAAAAGCTTTTTACGTGAGACCAAACAAATTAATAGAAAAGCAAATTTTTGAAAAAAGTTCTTGAAGCGCTTTCTCTAATAAGGTTACCATGCCAAACAAAAACCAAGTTTTGAATAACGTTAGATTTTTACCTACAAGTAGTAGAGAACCACATAACAGCAAAAGCCATGCTTTTACTTCCATTGACATACTATACAACAACAATTTTGAAGGCCCTGAAGTGAAATTAAACCCAAATAATTAGAAAAAGAGGAAAAACAAGAAGAACCTCGAAGATTCATACATGACGGAATAATTTACTTACGGTATAAAGGTTATATGAACAGTTCTGTTATAGGGGACAATGGGTGGTTAACTGCTGAGAGAATATATATATATATATATACAGTGAAGTGAATATATGTAAGAATGGTAAGATATTACATTTAGAGTAATCTAAGTACAATTGTAGAATTTATATGCTTTGAAAAGGAACAAAATCTTTTCTATTATAGAAGAAATTACCTTGCATTAGTAAATACTTAGTATGTTAATAACACGAATTAAATATGTCAATTAAGCATTTCTTTTTGTGGATTATTTGGTGCACTAAACCGTGTGCCTGACGCGCCAAAAGATTATCTTCATTTTTTTTATGGAGCGGAGGAAGTAGATTGAAACTCTGGGCTACGTATGGGAAGTTTGATATCTACGTACTTTTCCTTATATGCAACAATCGAAACATATGGAAGGAACAAAATGTCGGCTTTTACAGGAAAATTCAAAGATTTTAGGATTTGTTTGATAACAATTAATTCTATGGAATTAATGTCATGTTTTTCCATGAAAAAAAAAAATAGTATATAGTAATTCCTTTGTTTGATTACAAATTCGATCACGTGGAATTGTTGCTAAAATCGACTTGACCACCATTTCGGTATCAGCCTTAATGTGAATCTTTTCCAGCTTTAAGTAGATAGCCCACACAGTATTGCTTCCTTGACTGCAATGTACTCCACTGCTTCCTTCAATTCCATTGTAGGCACCTGCATGATTTCCATACAGCATGGCAGTATAAATGCAGTTAGTATTGTAATAAAAGGAAGCGTCAAAGTTTATACTGGCGGCTAGTCTAGGAAGGGTCCAAGAGCTACTTATTGTCCTTGCGGAGCTAGAAATATTTTGTCTAAACACAACTGAGCAAGATTGGAAAATTTATTCAAATGAAACTTGATCCTATATGCAGTAGAGATAGGGTTTAAAGATTTTCCATAAAATCCAGCAACCAACCATTAAAGTTACTTGCATTACTATTATCCAGTTTTATCTTTGTTTGTTTTACTAGCCCAGCGTTTAGCATAATATCACACCATAAACTTGTGTTTGACGGGTCGGGTTGGCAGTGCGAGACGGTTCTAGCCTTCCTAAGGGGACCAGGCCCTGCTTTAGTAATAATTACAGTATATTACGGATTCCAAGAAGTTCCACCTATAAAATCCCATCCCATGCACAGGCACAGCACAAGAGTAAATTACACTGTCGTGTGAAACCTTTGAACCCTAGTTCTCTCCGAGCATAGAAGCAACCATGTCAATATCAAGCCTCCCCGAAGAGCTCCAAGAAGAAATTTTATTAAGGTTACCAGTGAAATCCATCTTGTGTTTCAAGTCGGTATGCAGGAGCTGGTATAGAAATATGAGTAGCCTTAAATTTGTCATGGATCACCTGAATCTAACCAAGAAAAACCCTAGAATCATGATCAGAGATGCTGCACTCATGTGTGATAATTATGATGATATGTTTTATTCTATAGATTATGCTTCAATACTATCAGCGTCAACATCATCATCTTTGACAACATGCGAGTGTGATGGAGCTGTTCAAATGGATCATCCAAGAGTGAAAAGAAAGTATAGAGTTGAAGAAAGTCGTGGCATTCATATTTTGGGATCTTGTAATGGCTTGCTTTGTTTAGGCACCTTTAACAGTGAAACACTAATTATTTGGAACCCATCAACTAAAGAATACAAGGAAATTATACTACCACCACCAGCAGACAATCTTTGTTTACCTAACGTTCCTTCCTATGGTTTTGGTTACGATAGTAAAATTAATGATTACAAGTTGGTATGTGCATCAAACCAAGCGAATGAAGTTTATGCATACACATTAAAATCAAATTCATGGAGAAGAGTCAATACCATACCTTACGGATATCTCAACTCAGCAGGTCTGTTTCTGAATGGCGCTCTTCATTGGACAAGCGTTACCGCCGAAATCTCCAGTTCCTTAGTTTCTTTTGATATCAGCAGTGAGAAGTTGATGAATTTTCCTTCTCCAAAAGAAATTATACTAGATCGTAATGATGATAATTACTTTGGAGTGTTGGGAGATTCCCTTTGCTTAGTTTATGGTGTGACTGGTGTCTTGAATGATCGGGTTGATGTATGGGTCATGGAAACTTATGGAGTGAGAGAGTCTTGGACAAAGCTATTCACCACTGCCCAAGAAAGTTCCATACTTGCTCCACGGATAACGCTGTATTGGTCTTTTAAAAATGGGGAGATTCCAATACAAGATTCCAGGGGTTTCGTTTTATACGACCAAAAGAATGATAAGATTAGGTTTTTGAAATTCAATGGCATTCATGGTTTTGCACATATTGAATCGTGTAGTTACGTCGAGAGCTTAGTTTCACTAAAATCAGGTACATATACAGAAAAAAGAAGCCAAAAACGTAAACGTGATCCCAATCTTGAGTACTGAGCACTCTAGGCTGTGGTAAACTAACTCTAGCTTTCCATGTCATTATTATTTTATTTTATTTTTTGAAAAAATTAGTTACGTCATACTCAGAGTCGTAAGGGGTAAGCTAACTCTAGCTTTTCATGTCAAACTCTGTAATATTGCGCCATCGGGGACGTAAATCCAGAAACTCCTGGAGCGCATCAAATCTTTACGAAACGGGGATGACCAGCTAGCTATCTGTTTTGTTTTTGTTTTTGTTTTTTTTTTGAAGCATAATCCTGTGAAAGAAAAAAAAATGTTATTCGGAAGGTCAAAAGACCAGACGTCATGTCACTTTTTATTTTTAGTTCTATTTGTTGATCGGAGAAGAAATATCTTAATTGATTCTAGTTCCATATATGTATCGATACTGGTTAATACATATGGTAAGAATATATCATAGATATCTTTAGTATTTATTCCTAAAGATACTTTGATTGCAACTCTTATATAAAGATCTCTGTAACCTCCATTGATATTATAATAAGAACGAATCCCTTTCTTCTCCCGTGAATGTAGGCTGTAACCGAACCACGTAAATCTTGTGTTTCATATTTATTCTTCAGGTTTGCCTCACTATTGCAGCTATGAAAGCAATCAAGTTTTTTTGTTTTTAAATGGCAAGAGTCAAAGTAGACCTTTTTTCTTTGTTGTTTTAGCATGGGATATCTCGTAGAGGAGTTTTCAAAGAGTGGGCAACTTGTATCTCAATCCATAAGCGTCCTCAAAGTTGACCTGTAAAACCACCCTGAAGCATGTCTAATAATTTTACCTTACGGCTAGGGGGAGTATTTGTCACCCAATCCGCAGATCCTATCCGACACATATTCCGTCTTTTCGACTGCTATCTTCTTCCGCCTGATGTACGGTGAAATTCCGAGATAGTCTGGACCAGAAGATGGCATCATTGAGGAATGCACTCTACCCTGACTTGTTGGGGACTAAAGAGCTTGGTTTTGGTTTTGGGTACTCTTAAGTTAATAATTATTATTTTTCGGTATGCTTACATCGGTCGCTAATGTAAATATTAGTTACATAGTTAAAGTACTAGTATACAATTTTTTTTTTGACATTATTATATCAGATCAAATAAAATTTGTTACTAAATGAAATTGACGAGTTAGTAGTACTATTTGACGGGGAGTAAAGAAAACATTAGTAAAAGCTGTTTGAGTTAATTAATATTAGAAATCATAATAACAGTGACAAAGATCTTAAGCCGTTTTTCTAATTTTATCTTTATAAATATTTTTTAAATATTGATTATAAGATA
>JAJJWW010001145.1:0-10133 GCA_023531295.1 Papaver armeniacum | reverse complement strand
GGGAGGCCGGCCATGCGGGGCCCGCGTTAGTTTCGGCGACGAATATTCCATACCTGCTTGGGGGTTATGGAATTGATCCAGGCCATCCAATCATCTTGGTGAAGTTGGATGATCGTGATCATTTCCATCTTGAGCACGACAGATCCGGATGCTCAATCGGGCTAGTATAACACACCGAGAGTTGCTCAATCGGGCTAGTATTACGGGTATTTCGTACATGCTTTCATTATAATGCTTGGAGATTCGTGTTGCTCTGCTGAGAGCAACACTCCGATCGTCATGTCGCACCGATAATGAGTACAGGATATACAAAGCTGGTTACGCATTAATTAATAATCTTTGTAAATTCACAGTGGGTATATGGGATTGTTTGCTTTAGTGCTCCAACCTAGATGAATTTCATGTATTTAATTCACGAGAATGGGATTGTTGTCACATGCTCCATTCTAGGTGAATTAGTAAAGTGAAAAAGTATTCATCACTCATTAATGGCTTTATCTTTTGCAAGATGTTAGCACATAATTTTGGCTTTTACAATTTTAGCCTTAAATGAAAATCCACCATCAACATTAAGTCCCACTGCTGCACGTAATGGTTACACCATTGTGGGGTAGGCATGAGATGGTGACAGTTAAATACAAAGCTTATGAGACAAAGTTAGATGTTACCAGGAGAGAAGGGTCATCCTGTCCTTGGAGCATGTCACGTTCAAGAGGTGTCCAGGCGAGTGTTCCCCTAGCATGTTGTCGGTCTTTCTGTGATGGACCGTTACGCTGTTTCGTTCGTGGGGCTCACTGCTTGATCGAACGTGGGCTTGATGTGCCTGTTTTTGGTTAATCGTGGGTCCGTTGCGTCTCCTTGATCGAACGTGGGGACCGTGTAAGGATGCTTGATTTGAACATGGGCGGACGTGCATGCTTGATCAAACGCGGGACCACCATGTACATGTTTCAAACGTCGGCCATGTCCCGTGCCTACTTTGATCGTACGGTTGATGTACTTGCTCGAGTGTCATCTTGCTACTTCGACCAAACACCGACCACGGCTAGCTTGACTAAACACCTGGACTTGATGCTTTGACCAAACACCTACTTCTTGTTTGCTTTGCTCGAACGTGGGACCCAATGTGAGTAAGCTTGTTTTTAAAAAAATGAACCTTGTGTGCTCAAATGTAAATGTGGGTCTGAGAAAGCGTTGAAAGCTTACGGAGGCGGGACCTAGGAGAGCGTTGAAGTGTTGGAGATGAAATGTCTTCTTCTGGAGAGAGAGCTTTGATTGGGGACGGCTGTGTCTGCTTCGACCAATATGGGGCTGGGATCAAGTAGGACTCTCCGCGTGCCTGACTGAACGTCGACCTTGTGTTTCAAGCTGAAACCGGCCTGCTTGCGTGCGCTGTTTTATTCGAATACCAACCTTGTGACTTTGATCAATACCAAACTTGAAACTTGAGCAATACCGGACTTGTGACTTGATCAATACCGGACTTGTGACTTGATCAACACCGAACTTGAAACTTTGAGCAATACCGGACTTGTGACTTGATCAATACCGGACTTGTGACTTGATCAACACCGGACTTGAAACTTGAGCAATACCGGACTTGTGACTTGATCAACACCGGACTTGAGACTTGATCAACATCGGACTTGAAACTGAGCAATACCGGACTTGTGACTTGATCAACACCGGACTTGAGACTTGAGCAATACCGGGACTTGTGACTTGATCAACAGGAGACTTGAGCAATACCCGACTTGTGACTTGATCAACACCGGAGACTTGAGCAATCCGGACTTGTGACTTGATCAATCCGGACTTGAGACTTGAGCAATACCTGGACTTGTGACTTGATCAACACCGGACTTGAGACTTGAGCAATCTGGGACTTGTGACTTGATCAACACCGGACTTGAAACTTGATCAATACCGTGTTTGGACCCAATACCAGCCTTGTGTACTCCAACGTGAATGTGTGTTACTGTCGTGTGTGACTACACATCTCACGTGTTTTTATACAAGTCGACTCATGTCTTTTATTGTAGAATGAAGAAAAGAACTCTGTTGAGATGTCTTACGGGATAATGATGGTGCCAAGTCGGGAGGTGTTGACAACTTCAAAGATATGCCGAACATTGATGATGAGTTGTTCACGCCCTTTCAACTATATGAAAATATCCGTTCCACAAGATAACCCTTATCCTAACGACTTCAAGTTTTCATGCTCCGGTGGGCCCTCATGAAGGATGGGTGAGACGTATGTTGAGCAATGAGTACATCAAAGATAACTTGACCGGAGCGCAGATTATTGATGCGGCTTGAGTGTTGAAACGGCTCGAGAGGATGTTAAAGTGGTTTACTGTACGAACGTCGAGGTGGATCTGGAGAGAGTGTTGAAGAAGGATTTTGAAGCGAACGTGGGTCCCTGAGAGAGCGTTGAGCGGCTCTTGAATAGACCATTGAATCAACCTGCTAGAGGGGAGCGTTAAAGTGTTTCCCTCTTCGATTCGATTTACCCTTGCGAATTCCATGCTTCTTGGTGACCATCTCTCTCATGTTGAAGAATTCCTTGAATGACGGTGAAGGAACTTCATCTTGAGCCTCGATCCCAAGCGTGGTTTACATGGTTTGTTCGTAGTGGTTGTTGTCGAGCCGGATATGGAATATCTTGGACATTGTTTCATCATTGTGGGAGTCGTGCATGTGGTACTGCGAGTTGGAGTTGACGGACGCGCGAGGATGTTGTATCTCGGTGGTTTTCCTCTTGCTTTGCTTGAGTGTAACCGCTTCTGAAGGTCAAGGTTGTATCGCCCTTGGTGAGATATATGCCCCTACAAACATTATGAGGCTCTTCAATACCTAAGGGCCTGGTTCTTTCTATCGGGGCATAAGTTGTTGTAGATGAGCGTTCAACAGCTCGAGAGGATGACCAAAAGCGCGGATTCTCCAACATAGCATGATAGACATGTACCACCTTTGTCGATAAAGTGACTTGCCCGGATCTTGTTCGACTCATTTATGATAGAGTGACTCGCCGGGATCTTGCTCGATATGACGCGTGGACATCATTATCTTCTTGAGGTCTGCTCCCTTGAGGTATCGGCTCCGGTGGAAGATTGCCGTCATAGAGCGTTGATACGTTGCACCGGCATTCTTGAAACCAAATGGCGGTATGGTATAATAAAAATTTCCGAGAGGAGTTCGAATAGCTATCTTACTTGCATCATGCTCGTACATCCTTATCCGGTTGTAGCCGCTACATCCATCCATGGAGGAGAACATGCCGTGTCCATTGATTGCATCTACTAACATGTCGATGTTAGGTAGAGGAGGATCGTTTTGGAGCAAGACACTGTTCAAGTCTATGAAGTCTATGCAACACCGAGATCTATCCATTTTCCTTGTGTCCGAACTACAACCCATTTAACCGACTTGGATCCAGGTATCACATGTAGATGATGGGTGACCAATTTTCATCTAAATCCGGCATTTCTTCATATCTCCAAGAGACTATGTCCTGGTACTCTTTGAGAAGTTACACGAGCTTCGTGCGTTTATCCGTACACAAGGTTGAGCTGATGGAGATTGGCCTAGGAGATTCCTCAACGATTTCAATCTCATCAGTTATGGAGTTGGTGCCATCTTGTAGCTGTTGTGGAGCATCTAGCACTTGTTCTTGTGGTTTGTTGCTGTTGTAGCATTCCATTGGGTGGAGAGACTGGGTAACAGTCTCCCCTGCTTCTAATTGATAATGGCAAAGTGTCGATACCGTTTTCCCTTTCGGTCACGACTCGCCACAAAAGTTCGTTCCCTGTTCGTGTGAACATGGGTCGTGGCTTCACAGGATGGAGAAGAATGCTTCGTCATCAAAGATGCATCGTGGGTTTTAGCCCTCAATGATGCAAGCCGGTATTCTTCCTGAATTGACACCCACGTGGGGAGTGGGACGTAACGAACTTGTCGATTCTTTCCATGCGGAGGTTCTCCCGTATGTGTTGGTTTGGTTTCCCTTGAAGTCCGTCATTGTGGTAGGCTTCCGTACGACCTTGCCTGGGAGAACCTTGGATGTCCTGAGAGTCTTGAGAGTAATCACATTCAAAGACACTCCCGTGTAGATAAGGGTCGTCTTGAACTCTGAATCCTTGATGTGTGCGGTGACATGTAGGGCACGGTCGTGACCTTCCTCTGGTTGATTGCAGTAAAACATCTCCGCGCGCTGATTCTTCGAGAGGTGTGAAAGTTTTCATAAACTTTCCACTAGAGAAACCGCTTCCCGATCCACCGGCCTATGGTTCATAGAGAAACTATTGACTTGAGGAGGATCGTTGTGAGGATCAGTCCCCAGTGTAGGAGTCTCCATGACATGACCGCTCATATCCGATGTCGCTTCTTTGATCGTGTCCATGGAGGTCCGCGCCGCCGAAGTACCTTCTTGGTGCGTTGAATGCGTTTCTTTTTTCTCCGGGGCTGTCGCGACTCTTGTGGAAATCGATCGCTTAATGTCTTAAGAAAAGTGAGTACCTCTTTACGAGTTGCGGCCATATCCGTTTGAGTCTTAACAAGAACTTCCCGCTTCTCCATCAAGTCTGCAATGGTAATGGGGATGGTCCTCCTCTCGCCCCTCCCGGCTCCTCGTCCCGATGAAGGAGTGGAAGTTTTTGCTCCAGTGACTACCAGAGGTGTTACACTTGATGAGATGCCTGGATTTGCGGCCGCTCTCGGCTCTCGGTGATAGGAGGTGTTATACTTACTGGAACATCTCTGCCTCTGGCTGGAACCGGTGGTAGAAGTGACGGCTCCATAAGATGTATTGACCACGGTAGCTCCACCGACAGTACATCGACACCGGAGTGTTATCCACACTAGCTCCATCGAGAATTGATTGCTTTGATCCGCACTGAGTTCTACCATCTTGAAATGGATTGATGATTGAATTGGTCCTAAGATCTACCCTTTTGAAATTGATAAAATTGAATAGGATTTTGAAGAAATTTACTTTACAACAGAGAGATTAACCTCCCGTGTGGTCGCCAATTGTTTATGGGTGAAAACTATTTCTGTCGGTTTTGGTAATTTGAGGTGTGTGGATGAGAAATGAGTCTAAACCTTAAACAAATGCACTATACGGGAGTGCTTGTAGATTCGAGAAATTAATCTGTGCAAATCCGGACTAAACTAAGAAATGGTCGTTCCAGACTTGTTTATGTCACAAAGTGAAGGAGATGGGGTTGATCTTAGGGAGGGAAGCGAAGAAGGTGTTGAGATTGTGAAGGTGTTGGCTATGTATGACTTGTATCAGAAAGCTGAACTGGCTTGCAGGATGTAAGCTATCAGTTCTGGTGTTTGAATACGATATTATCAACACTTGCCTCTGTTGTCTGGACTTGTCTTGTTTGAAAAATAGGATGGAGAACCTATTTATACAAGTCTTTTAGCCTAACCCTCGTATCTCGTGGGAAGTGGAGAAAGTGGAGTGATGGAGTAGTGGAGTAATGTGTTAGTGTCACACGACCAAGCTTGCCCACTTCTCCCATCATCACTTAACCGTCCATGACTTCCCGACACGTTCTTGTGATGGCGCCTTGTGCGCACGCCTTATGTAAACCGCCGGACCAATACCCCGTATGTATCCCCGAGTTGTGACATGAATGATGTACTGGAATGTGTGGATCGTGGGACCCACAAAAAGTAACATGTAATGCTAAATTGAATAACTGCGTTATTCAGGAAGTCGATACTTGTGAAGTATCGTATGTATTCTATGCAAGTACTGCATCGAGTATACTCAGCATGTATGAAGCATCGCTGTTTGAGCGTCTCAAAATAGCCTCATGTCCAGCCTACTTCATGTGATGGTTTGGAAGTTGCGCAAGCAAATCCTCCCTTGACCGACCACATGGTGTGGCAGAGTGACAGATGGTGATCACCATGACGCCGCACTACCAATTAACTCCTGACCAGGGCTGTATAACCAAGCCGGTGAAGTTGGATGGACGAGATGATCTTTGAGACATTCATCTGTGACCATTAATGAAATTAGGGTTTTAGAAGAGGTGCGCAAGCATCTCTCTTCAGCCTGGTCGAATCCAAGCTTGGGATACGATTTTGGCCAGGCCGATCGTACATGCGTGTAGACGGAATGACGGTGTAGGCGCCCATACCCTATTATCTCACGAGATTGTGATCTGGGCCACTCAATTCGTCCGCGAAGTTGAGTGTTCGAGATCGGTTGCGACGAAAACTAGTGCCGCAAAAGCCGCGCATCGTGCCAACTTCGGGCGCGCGTTCCAAGATGACCAATCTTGGTCGGACTTGGCCGATCGGTCTGGCGTGTAGGTGGTAGGCTGATGTTCACGCCTATACCTGACTGTCCCATGAAAACGTGATCTAAGCCACTCAAATCGTCCGACGAAGTTGAGTGGTCGAGATTAGTTTGCAATCGGGAAGTGTGACCACGCTAGTTTGGGCGGACGATTTGGGATAACCAGGCATGGTATGCCTTGGCCGATCAGGTGAGGGGATAGATGGGTCCACGATGGTCATGTTGGTATGACCGGACCTGCTTAATCTAATCTTGGACCCTCCATTCGTGCCGGAGAATATGGACGCTCGTGATGCTCAAAAACCCTAATTTTGGGTTTCACGGCTGTGCGTCATGCTCTATTCGGGCGTACGAATCGGGATGACCAACCATGGTTGGTCCTGACCGATCGGTCGAGTATGTAGGCGGGCCCACGGTGATTGTGTTGACATGCTTTGGGCCCTTTGAATCTACATCTACACCCTCAATCTATACTGCGAAGATGAATGGTTGAGACTGTTTTGACACATGTAATGTGCCGCAAACCCTAATTTAGGGTTTTCCGTCCATACTTTGCTCTGGTTAGGACGTTTTGGCAAGATATGCCAATCTTTTGGGAGGCCGACCATGCGGGGCCAGCGTTGGTTCGGCGGCGAATATTCCATACCTCGCTTGGGGGTTATGGAATTGATCCGTGCCATCCAATCATCTTTGGTGAAGTTGGATGATCGTGATCATTTCAGGCCCGATCTGGAAAGTCCGGATGCTCAATCGGGCTAGTATAACACACCGAGAGTTGCTCAATCGGGCTAGTATAACACACCGAGAGTTGCGGCCTATGCGGGTATTTCGTACATGCTTTCATTATAATGCTTGGAGATTCGTGTTGCTCTGCTGAGAGCAACAATCGATCGTCATGCCGCACCGATAATGAGTACATGAAATACAAGGTGACATTACGCATTAATTAATAATGATGTAAATTCACAGGGTATATGGGATTGTTGCTACATGCTCCAACCTGGATGAATTTCGTGTATTTAATTCACAGAATGATATTGTTGTCACATGCTCCATTCTAGGTGAATTAGTAAAGTGAAAAAGTATTCATCACTAATTAATGGCTTTATCTTTTGAAAGATGTTAGCGCATAATTTTGGCTTTTACAATTTTAGCCTTAATGAAAATCCACCATCAACAACTTTGCTGCTCAGGATGACCAAAGCTAAGTCCGCGTACCTGTATGCGTACTGTCGGAAGTTCACATCCCGTGAATTTCTGCATTGAGTTAGTGAACTGAAAACAAGCTCACCCAGGTACTTAAGTATGCACCTTATGCGTACTTAAGTGGGTTATTTTCTAAAAAGCTCATTTAATTCGTGAACTAAGACATTTAAATTAAAGAATGCGATTTTTGCAAACCGTGGCTATAATGTTCATGAATCGATTCGAGTGAAAACTGTTTTTTCTTCGATTGTGTCTTTTATACTTCTATGAGATCTAAGCAATTGAACAACTCTCTAACTAGTTCTTTTGAGTCATTTGAACTTGTTATGGTGAAGATGAATAAGGTTGATATGAAAGTGCTCATATGGCTAACCATTGGTTAACTACTGCTGAACCAACGACTTGTACATGTTTAGTTACGGTTACTCAAACCTAAATGAAGTTACATTTCATGTGTGTATAACAAGCTAAGTTCGATTTAAAGGTTGAAAGATATTAGCTTGAATCTAATCAGGTTTTCATCTAACGGTGAATATTGAATGCTTAGTTACCAAGGTAACTTAGATTGCAAACCCTGATTTGGAGACTATATAAAGGAGAACTCTAGCAACTGGGAAACCTAATCCCCACACCTCTTGTGTGATACTAGTTGTGTAAGCTAGAGTCGATTCTCCTTTAACCTTAGGTTTCTATCGAGACCCTGTAGGTTAACGACTTAAAGACTTCATTGGGATTGTGAATCCAGACCCAACTATTTTCTCTGTAGTTGCGTGATCTGATCTTGTTGTTTCTATCGTTTGAGTACAATCATAAGATTGACTTGAGATTAATTTCTTAGATAGGCAAGATAGAAAAGTAGTCACAAACATCTTCGCCATATCGTTTGTGATTCCACAATATCTTGTTTCGCTAGTTGATTAATATTATTGTGAGGTGATTGATATTTCTAGGCTGTTCTTCGAAATATAAGTCCGGTATATCAATTGGTTCATGTTCACCTTGATTTATCAAAAGACTTTAACAAAAACTCTTGGGTATTAATGGGAGACAAATTTATCTATTCCTGTAGACTTTTCTCGTGTAATACAGATTTTGTTTATTAAAGTCTTCGACTTTGGGTCGTAGCAACTCTTAGTTGTGGGTGAGATCAGCTAAGGGAATCAAGTGCGTAGTATCCTGGGATCGAGACGTAAGGAGCGCAAGCCGTGCCTTGGATCACCGTGAGATTGATTGGGGTTCAACTACAGTTCAGACCGAAGTTAGTTTGTAGTAGGCTAGTGTCTCTAGCGGCTTAATACAGTGTGTTCAATCTGGACTAGGTCCCGGGGTTTTTCTGCATTTGCGGTTTCCTCGTTAACAAAACTTTTGGTGTGTGTGTTATTTCTTTTCCGCATTATATTTTGTTATAAAATTGAAATATCACAGGTTGTGCGTTGAATTGATCAGTTGGTAAATCCAACCTTTGGTTGTTGATTGAAATTGATTGATCCTTGGACATTGGTCTTTGGTACCGTTCAAGTTATTTCTCTTGTATTCAATCATGCTCGCATATTTCTATTTGTTTGAGTAAGGATTGAATCGAGAAATTGAGATATAACTCTTTGATATACTTATTATTAAGATTGAGTCTGACTGTCTAGTTGATTCTCTTAAAAGTATATTGGAGTTAGTCCATACAAATTGCTAAGCGAAATATTGGGTGAGGTTGTTGTACCCCTATTTTTTTAACCTTAATTTATCAAAAGACGGAACAAAACTCGTAGGTATTTCTGTGGGAGACTGATTTATCTATTCCTATAGACTTTTCTATGTGAGACAGATTTGTTTATCAAGTCTTCGACTTTGGGTCGTAGCAACTCTTAGTTGTGGGTGAGATCAGCTAAGGGAATCAAGTGCGTAGTATCCTGCTGGGATCAGAGACGTAAGGAGCGCAACTGTACCTTGAATCAGTGTGAGATTGATTAGGGTTCAACTACAGTCCAGTCCGAAGTTCATTGGTAGTAGGCTAGTGTATGTAGCGTCTTAATACAGTGCGGTGTTCAAATCTGGACTAGGTCTCATAGTTTTTCTGCATTTGCGGTTTTCCTCGTTAACAAAATTCTGGTGTCTGTGTTATTTCTTTTCCGCATTATATTTTGTTATATGATTGAAATATCACAGGTTGTGCGTTGAATCGATCAATTGGTAAATCCAACCTTTGGTTGTTGATTGAAATTGATTGATCCTTGAACATTGGCCTTTGGTACCGTTCAAGTTACTTCTCTATATTCAATCGGGCTCACAAATTCCTATTTTTTGATAGCAGATTGAATTGAGAAATAGAGATACAAAACTCTTTGATATACTTTTATAGATTGAGTCTTACTGTCTAGTTAATTCTCTTGAAAGTATATTAGAGTTTGTCTATTCAGATTGCTAAACGAAATATTGGGTGTGGTTGTTAGACTCCCGCTTTTCATTATTTCTTTTGTATTTTAATTGATCAGAAATGGGATTGAACCCGCAACCTATAGGTTGGGAGTACAACCCCCCGCCAATCTGGCTAATAAATGAACACAATTATGCCTTTCGAACTTTATCGTTTTCAAAAGCATATTTTCCAAGAAAA